>PVJX010026080.1:0-26296 GCA_004027295.1 Dolichotis patagonum | reverse complement strand
TTTGTTATTTTTAAAAGATCTTGTCTTTCCTGCTCACTGGCTGCAATCTTATCTTCAAGGTCTGAAATTCTATCTTCACTTTCATTGAGGCAGTTTTTACAGCTTTCAATAGAATTTTTGATTTCCTGTATATCTCTTTGAATCTGCTTTATGCATTCTGTTTGTTTCTTATATTGTTCTTTGAGGGATTCTATCTGTTTGCTTTGTTCCTCTAATTTTTTAGCTGTGTTTTTACTAGATGTGTTCATTATTTCTTTCACTATTTTTATTAATTCTTCTTTTACCTGGGCAAGTATTTCTGGTTTGAATTTCTCTATATCTTTCCCCATTTGCATATTTATTTCATTTGATATCATTTCAGACATTTCAGGTGAATGGCTTCTTTTTTCTTTTATGTACACAACTTCTAAGCTTTCTTGGGGAGGGCTCGGGCTTTGAGCCTGCCTTTTGGTCTTTCGTTTTGTCATTTTTCTATATTTCCTTACTTTGAGTGGTGTTCCAAAGCTTTCTCTGCATGTGTGGCAAATTACCTCTTACACCCTCAGTTCCTAGAGAGGCAGTGGCTCCCCCACATGCTCTTGGCTTCCTCACACTGTCCTAACTCCCCTCTTTGGGCTCCTGGCTCCCTAAGTTGTAAGGCAAATGCTGGGTGTGGTCACTCCGGAGCCTGTGGAATCTCAGGCAGGCCAGGCCACCGTGCTTTGTCCCAGGCAGGTCTCCAGGAGGTTCCCTGTGATTGATGGGTGGGCCTACAGGTCCCAAAGAGTCAGGCCAGAATGTTGGTTTCTGAAAAGTTCCCAGTCCCAAACAGACCTGGCCAAGATGCCAGTCTCCACAATATTCCCAATCCAAACAGCCTGGGCCACTCTGCAGGTCCGAGAGCTTCGGGTCCCAAAGAGACAGGCCATAATGCTGCTTTCTGGGAGGCTTCCTGGGGGTGAAGGGCAGGGCTACGGGCCCAAACAGACCTGGCCCAGATGCCGGTCTCCTGGCAGTTCCCTGCGGATGAAGGGCGGGCCTACCAGTCCCAAACAGTCGCGCCGAGATGCAGGTCTGCGCAGACTTTCAATCCAAACAGCCCAGGCCACTCTGCGGGTCCGAGAGGTTCGGGTCCCAAAGAGACAGGCCATGATGATTCATTAATTGTTATATTTTTTTTAGTTTCAATTGCATTAATTTCTGCTCTGATCTTTACAATTTCCTCTCTTCTATGAGCTTTGGATTAACTTGCTCTTCCTTTTCTAGAAGCTTGAGATGTAACATTAGGTTGTTTATTTGTGCTCATTCTGTTTTCTTGATATGACAGTTTATTGCTATTTATTTCCCCCTTAGGACTGCTTTCATTGTATCCCACAGATTACAGTATATTGTTTCTGTGTTTTCATTGAGTTGTAAGTATTGTTTAATTTCTTCTTCAACTTCATCTGTAACCCATTGTTTGTTCAGAAGGTTGTTATTTAATTTCCATTTATTTATGCAAGTTTTGCAATTTCTTTTGCCATTAATTTCCAGTTTCAGTGCACTATGGTCAGATAATATGCATAGGATAATTTCAATCCCTTTCCATTTACTTAAGAATGTTTTATGGGTTATTATGTGGTCTATTTTAGAGAATGTCCCATGTGCAACTGAGAAGAATCTCTGTAAACATCTACTAAATCCATTTGTTCACAGGTATGATTCAGTTCTATTATTTCTTTAACTAACTTTTTGTCTAGCTGATCTATCTCTCTGTGACAATGGGGTATTAAGGTTCCTTGTTATAACTGTGTTATTGTGCATTTGGTTTTTCCTGTCCATTGGTATTTGCCTTATATAGTTGGGTGCTCCTGTATTTGGTGCATATATATTTATTATTGTTAGTTCTTTCTCTCAAATTTTTCCCCTAACAAGTACGTAGTGACCTTATTTATCACTTTTAATCATTTTAGGTTTGAAATTCACATTGTCTGCAAACAGAATAGTTACCCAGGCTTTTTTCTTGGTTTCTGTTACATGGAATATTGTTTTCCATCCTTTGACTTTTAATCTATGTTTCCTTTTGAGTCAGATGTGTTTCTTGTATATACAGAATATTGTGCAATCCTGTTTTTTGATCCATTCTGTCAGCCTATTTCTTTTGATAGGTGAATTGAAGCCATTTACATTTATGGATATAACTGATATGTACTGCCTCGACTTTGCCACGTTATGTTCCAGTTGTTTGTTTTCTGCTTTTCACCCTTGTTCAATTGCTTTTCCTGCCCGGTGGTTTCTTTCTGTTGTTGTTCTAGAGATTGTGGTCATTTTTAATCTCTATCAATATGTCCTTCAATACTCTTTCTAAGTTGGTTTGGTGTATATAAATTTATTCAGTTGTTCTTTGTTGTGGAAGTATCTTGTTTCTCCATTAAATTTGAAATGAAGTTTTGCTAGGTACATCATTCTGAGTTGAAAGTTGTTTTGTTTCAGGGCTTTAAATGCCTCACTCCAGGTTTGCCTTGACTTGAGGGTTTGTGCTGAAAAGTCTGCCATGATTTTAATGGGTTTTCCTTGATAGGTGAGTTGTGTCTTTTCTCTAACAGCTTTTAGTATTCTGTTTTTATGTTGTATGTCTGCATCTTAATTATTATATGTCTGGGTGTAGATTTATGTTGGTTGTGACTGTTTGTTGGTTGTGACTATATATCTCACTTATCTGCATATCAGATTTTTCCCCCATGTTTGGGAAATCTTCTGCTATTACTTCTATGAATAGTTTATCTATGTCATTTGCATTGACTCCTGCATTTTCACTGATGCCTATTAGTCTTATATTGTTTCTCTTGGCATCATCTTGAATTTGCTGGAATTGTCATTTCATGCTGCTTTGTTATTTTTAAAAGTTCTAGCCTTTCATGATTGCTAATTGTGATCCTGTCCTCAAGATGCAAAATTCTATCCTCAACTTCATTTAAATGGTTTTGCTAGCTTTCTATACAATTCTTTATTTCTTGGATATCTCTTTGAGTTTGTTTCATGAATTCCATATTTTCTATATTGTTCATTCAAAGTTTCAATCAGTTTCCCATGCTCTTGTAATTTTTTTTATCTATTTCTTCTCTAGCTGTGCTTAGCAACTCCTTTACTAAGGTTGGTATTTCTGTCTTTTCATGGGAGATTACTTCTAATTTGATTTCCTCTATAGCCTCATGGGTTTCTCTTTTTATTTCACTTGCTATCTTTTCAGAGATTTCCAGTGCTTGACTTTTAAAGTCCTCTATTTCAATGTCTACTTGTTCCTGATGGACTAGATGTTTGAGATTGGCAGTAGTGTGTACCTTAGGGTCCTACTGTGTGATTGATGTTTGTCCAGCTGCTGGGTGCCACTATGAAGAGGTGGGCCATTCACTTGAATTCCTTTTGCAGGACCTGTTGGATGAGTCCTACATTCTTCCTAGGCTGACAAACCTAGGAGTATTGATGTAAATCAGCCCTTAGTTCCTGCTGTTACTATATCTTCAGATTGTTTTAGGTCACCAGATCTCTTTGTCTATAGTGTTTGTCTTGGTTGGGACCTTACTGTGTCACTGGCTGTCTCATGAGCCCTCTTTATTTTCTCCAAGTTAGGAGAGGCCTTGTTGGCACTCTCCTCAACCTACCTGATGTTCTCTGTGTGGAGGAAGGGCTCACCTACATTCTTGTCAAGCTCCCCAAAGTTCTACTTCTGGAGGGGACTTGGCTATTGATTCTGTTTATCCACTTAAGGTGGTAAACTCTATTCCTATTTTAGGGGCAAACTTACCACACTGATGGAAGCCTGCTGAGGTCTTCTGTTTGGAAGAGGCCTTACTGGGTCTCTCATCAACACAGTGTGGTTAATCCACTGCAGTCCAAAGTTCTGAGGGGAGGAGTGAGAACCAAAGATCAACAGCAATATTAGGTCCAGGAGGAGGGGGGTCCCAGAGGGCAGCAGCAGGATGGCAGGGTTGTGGGAGAGGCTGGTTTGGCCTGGCCCTGCATGCCACTGGAGGTCCTGTGTCCCATGGTGGACAGCCTGGCCTTGTGCACTACTGACGGTCCTGTGTCCCATGGTGGATGGCTGGAAACCGGGGCACAGAAGGGCCAGGCTTGGGGTGCCCAGCCTTGCACACCACTGACAGTCCTATGTCCCACAGCCTCTCATAAACTCTTTAGGTGAAGTTCTAGGCATGTATAAGCCTCTCATCTATCCTTTCTCTACTAGAGGGAAAAACAAAACAAAAGAAATTACTAGAAAAACACAAGACAAGAAAGACAAATAACAATAACAAAGAACCCAAAACAATTACGATATAAGCTTTTGAAACAAGGCAGTAAGAACATAATTAAGGTTGTTATTCTGCAGGTATGGGTGGCGACATATTACTAAATCTTCAAAAGAGTTCCTCAGATTACCAGTTATAAACATGCAAAATTGATCTAATCATATAAACGTTAACTGTTTTGTTCCAACAACTAATAGAATTAGTAGCACAATCATCTTAATAATCTTAAGTGTATATATACAAATTTGTATCTTTTTTCTTCTCTCTTCTTTCTTTTCTCCTTTTTCCTCAGTTATTTTTTCCTCTCCAAGCAGTTTCTTTCCCTTTCACAATATTTATTGAAGATTTTGTATCTTATTTACTCTTTCAGTTGCTTACACTTGGGAGATAATATAGTATTTACAAGTGTGAGTTTGATTTATTTCACTTAAGAGTGTGGTCTCAAGTCACATCCATTTACCTATAAAAGCCTCAATGTGGTTCTTATTTATAGCTGAGTAGTATTCCATTGTATAAAAATACGACATCTTTTTTATCCATTCCTCAGTTGATAGGCATTTAAGTTGTTTCCAAGATTTAGCTATTACATATTGTGCTGCTATAAACATGAGTACACATATATTACTGTTGTAGGATGTTTTCAGTTCTTCTGGGAATAAGCTCAGAAGTGGAACAGCTGGGTCAAATGGGACCTCCAATCCCAGCTTCTTGAGGAACCTCCAGACTTATTTCCACAGTGGTTGCACCTTTCTACACTCCCACCAACAGTGCAGAAGAGTTTCTTTTTCCCCACAGCCTCTCCAGCATTTTCTGTTGGTGGCTTTCTTGATCTTAGCCATTCTTTCTGGAGTGAGATGGAATCTCAGTGTAGTTTTAATTTGCATTTCACTAATGACCAATGATATTGGATATTTTTTCATGTATTTATTTCCCATTTGTATTTCTTCATCTGACAAGTGTGTATTTATCTCAGATGCCCATTTTTGGCTTGTTTCCCTCTTGATTTGATGACCATTTTGTTGTGGTCCAATGTGACTGCTTTAGCTCCAGCTGTCATATGTACATTCAGGAATACCTCTCCAAATCTGAAAGGTATTTACTGTGGCATTTGGGTTGTCATAAGAAACCCGAAGCACAAAAATACTAAATGACCCATCCAGCTTCACACACCAAGTAGCATAGGTGGGATTCATATCCCACTGGATCTCATGTCTGAGTCTACACATACTTTTCAAGCCAAACCTCCTGATGGATGGATGCCTCTGAATGAAAGCAAGGGACAAAAGGTGTGCCAGCTTTGACCATGATGTCACAGCTACACATTGGCTCACTCAAACTCACATCAATCTTCCCTTTCAATTACTAATGAAGTTGAAACTGTCAGGACAGATGGAAGAGCCAGTTATGTGACCTGGACTTGTAGCCACTGTGTCCTCTTATCCCCAAACTTGCATGATGTCTTCCTGACCCTGGGTCCTCCTCTAATCAACAGGTTGCTCTGGCATATAGGTGACAGAGTCCAGGTATGAGGCCTGTGTCCTCACCCTCACCCACAGGCCACCTTCTTGTCTTGTCATCTGTTCCAACAGGGTATCTAGAGCTACAAAAGGACAGGTACCTGATCCCCTGGGTCCCCTGGCCACCAAGACAGATCTGTCTGTGGCAGATCCCATGTCTCTGCTACAGAGGATGAGAAACAAAACACTTTCCTTATTAGTCTTTGAGAAGGCAGAGGAGCCCTTTGCCTGGATTGGGGAGAGTTTGGGGAGGATTCCAGGAAGAGATGAGGCTTCACTGTCGACTGCCTGATGAGGCAGGCAAAAGGCTATGGACGTCAGGTCCAATCCTGAGGTTTCAGCTTTCCTAGAGGCGGTGGGACTTCCTGGATTAGGGAAAGTGGCCTCCCACACTTGAGCAAGCCTCCAGCTTATGGGGATCGTTAGCACTTAAAGAGGGTGTAAAAGTGACTTATGAGTCAAAATCAGGTGTTCGGGCATAAACATGCCATAGCCTTGATGGATGTAGCTGGGTAAACAGATTTTATAATTGCTATGCTTTTTATTAAATTTTAAAGGCTGCATATTTATGGGGAGGAAAGCAGAGGGTATGTTGAGACTGGCATCCTGGCAGCATAGGGGCCCAGTCTGTCCTGCTGGCACAGACCCAGGATCTCAACTCATTTCTGCCCATTTGGTCCCCAGGACTCTGAAGGATATAGAGGTGGGGAGAAGGAGGATGGGACCTAATTGCTTTACTACACTGACTGCTTGGTTCTGTTTCAGATATTCAAGCAACTCTCATTCTGTTTGGGCCAAAATCTGGGAGGTTTGGAAAGAGGTATGGGTGGCGACAGAGCTGGATTCAGTTTCTGCTCCCCAGAGGACGGAGACACAGAGGCAGGCCCCAGCACAGAGGCAGTTCCTGGTTCACCTCTTCTTTTCTGCACATAGATCATGGCCTAGGATGGGCACATGCAAGGTCACAGCAGAGGTTGAATGCTGGCCCCTCTGAGCTAGCAGGACCTCTAACCCTGAGGTACTTTCCTGTATGCCCATTAGGAATCAGCTGACCAGAGATTATGGGAATGACTACTGCGGTAGGAGACCCAGGAGGTACAGGGATCCTGAGTAAGTTTTGAACAGAGAGCAGGTTGTAGCTGGAGGAGGCTGAGTCCCCCCAGACCAACCTATTCCCAGTAAAATCATCTGCTGGGCCTCAGTTTCCTCATCCAAAAAGTGCATTAGTGATTCTCACTGTGCCCACTGCTCAGCATGTCAGAGCCTGGGGCAGAAGGCTCTGAGATGAGTATCACCAAGTCCCCAGTCTTCCCACTGTAGTCTTCTATGGAATTTTCTGCTGTCGCCTGCAGGAAAACCAGACAGAGCCTTCAAGCCTAAAAATCCACATAAGAATGCTGGCTCTGGCTGTAAGGGCTCATTTTCCCACATGGAGAGAAAGTGTGCTTAGACCTGGGCCCAGAAGTGAAGAGGGACTGCCTTAGTCAGACTTAAACCATGCCCAGGCCTCTAGCTTCCCTGCTGGAATAGGTCAGAGGTTCCAGAGACAGGGCTCAGCGAAGGCTCAGTGTTTGACCAGGGTTACAGTTTAGAGTACAACCTGGGTTAGGGACCAGCATGAAACTGAGGTCGGGGCTCAGAGTATGACTGGGCACAGAGCTTCACTTGTGATTGCAATCAGGACTCAGTGGGTGGCCAGGGTCAGGGCTCAGCCTCTAACTCTATTGGGCAATCACTTCCTTACAGCTGGCCCTTTGCTTCTCTTGGGCCACTGATGGTCAGAGGCTCTTGGGAGATAGTGTCTTCCATTTTGAAGCATATAAATGGAGTCCAAGAACCAAGCCAAGCAAGGTTCTGGCCACTTCTCCAGTGCAGTAACCCCAGACTGACACTCCTTATGGATACATGGACAAATTCCTCCAGAGCAGGTGAGAGAGGATAGACAGCCTCTCAGCTAAACCTCTGTAAACTCCCCTAAACTGGACCTGAATCTCTGTCACTCACAGAGCTTTTGCAGCCCAGGGGTAAGCCTGCAGGCTCAGCAAAGCTCCTGCCTCCCAGTCCCGAGAGCAGACTGACACAGAGCATGCAAGAAGGGCTTGTTCACTGTGAGCAGCTCCCACCTCAGGAAGGATGAGGGTATTTGTGCCTCACAGCAGGGCAAGACTCCTATCTCTCTTTCTCCCATGCAAGAAGACCTGGAAGGAGTGTGAACCCTGATCTCAGAGGAACATCAGCTGTGCAGGGCTTAAGAAAGAGCCTGGCCACTCAGTGAGTGTCCACTGTGCAGATAGGCAGTCCCAGGTTGGGCACCCCACATACATTGGCCATCTGCCCTGTCCCACAGGCTTCGCATCCCTGGTCATGCTACAGACCTTCACTTCCTGCAGGTTGGGGTTCACTGTCCCTGTGGCAAGATGAGAAAAACAGTTCAACAGAATCACATCACTTGATCACTGTCCCACAGCCTGCAAGTGTTTGGACCCCAAATCCAAAGGTCATTTTCTTTTGGTGGCTGTTTTCTGGGGATCTAGGCAGAGGGCAAGAATCTGGTGAGGGATTCTGTGGGTCTCTCTACCAGCCTTGAAGTTCTTGGGCAGTGTATCTGCCAGGCAAGGAGCTCAGGGACAATCCAAGTAAGGGCTAGTTCAATGGATAGTGGCTCCAACAAACATTTCTCCCTGGTAGCCACTATGCTGGATGCCCTACCAGCTGGGTGGCTCTTTCCCTGTACCTCACCTTTGGGTAGGGTCAAAGTCCCTTCCTGGATATCTAGACAGATAGCCCTGGCCAGAGGTACTTTATTTCTTCACACCTGTCACTAGACAGTTTGTCCTCCACCCTCTACGTCTTTGTTCCTTCACATAAAGCCAGCAAGAAGGCAGTGGTCCATACCCCAAGGTGGATCAGTCTCTGCTAGGTGGGCAGATGGCCCATGGCTACAGAGGAACTGCAAGGGGCTGGGTCAGGGCTGCCTTCCAGGTCCATGTCAAGTGGAGATTACGCCCAAACCTCAGGACAGCCCAGGGAAGGAGATGGGGAAGGAAAGAGGCCAGGCCATTGAGGGACTACAAAGTGCATGCTTCTTGCCAGGCCTGGGGTAAGGCTGTGGAGGCTGGAAGAGCACAGGGAGCCTGATAGGAGGGACTTCCAGAGTCAGGCCACCTTCTCTGGACTTGGCCCTGAGGCAGTGGAAATCTCTAAAGAGCAGAACTCCCAGGAGAGGTGCTCCAGAGCCTCGAGCATGGAAGAGGTCAGGTAGGGTTCCTCCAGGAAGGGAGTAATGGCAGCCTTAGACAATGATTTTGTCTGCCCATGACCAGGTGACTAAAAGGAACAAAGGCAGAGCAAGTCTGGCCAGTTAGTCCTCTACAAGGAGAGAAAAAGGAAAACTCCACCTTGTAGTTGGGCAGTTTCCATGGTGTCCAGACTCTCAGACAACTCCAAGTCACTGGCACTTAACAACCAGCTGGCAAAACCCTGGAAATGGAACTCAGCTCTGTGGGGACCACATTGTCACCACCACCAGAGAGGACAAGGCTCCAAGCAGAGGCTTCCAAGCTGACTTCCCAGAGCAGTAGTCCCTGGGGAGGAAATTGTCAGGCACATTGTCATGCAGAAGCAACAAGTGTCCCCCCAAGGTTGGTTCACATCCTTGACCTCACATCTGGTTCTGGGCAGGAACACAGGAACCTTCTGTCACCAAAGGGCTGGGTGTCCAGGAGGAGAACACTCAGGGTCAGCGAGGACTCTGTAGGCTGCCTTTGGCACTGGGCATGCCTCTCTGCACCTCTGAAAATAACAGTTCCAATCAACATTCTGATGCCAGTGCCAGCAGATAGGGAGCACTGTTGGAGCTAATAGCTGAGGCTCATGTAGATACCTGCACATATCTAAGATCAGTGGGCAGAAAAGCTTTCTGTGCAAAGATAAAATCGCAACCTGAGAGTAAGATGAGCAGTCCCTTTTATGAAATCCCTCTGCACCATCTGCAATGTGACAGACCTGCCGGCAGTTAAGGGAAATGGTGGGGGCTGCCTCCTACAATCGCTGCGCCTGCAGACAAGACCACACCCACCACAGAGAGAAGCCAAGGGCTGGACAGAACAAGCTCGTCCTACCTTCTCCTCTAGGAGACCCATGAAGTCTGGAGTAGAGCACAGAGCTTAGCCCACAGAGGGAGATTTTCACAGCTCTGGGCACCACATTGGCAGTGGTGGGTGCCACATTGGCAGTGGTAGGAGGCAGGGGGATGGCACCACCATTATCAGATCCCTGAAAGCCAAGATCTCTGCCTGCCTCACTCCCTGGACTCTGGGTTGTTCACAAAACCTTCTGCTCTGCACAAACCAGGCCTAGGTCTCAGGGTGTGGGCAATAGGGACAAGCAGGAGCTCTGGCACAGAGGGCACAGAGGAGGCCTGCAAGTGAGCACAGAGGGGCAGGGAAGCTTGGGGCTCCTCTGGGAAGTAGGTGCCTGGGATAGGAGCCAGCCAGAGATTATAGCAGGTGAAGCATGGCTGGCAGGATGTTGTGACTGGTCTCCCAAGGAAGGGTTGGGGGTTGCCAAGAATAGGCCAGATGCCCTTTCACATTCCACTCTGCAAGCTTCCACAAGAGAGGCCTGTAATGGGTCCAGATAATGTGAATTAAGCTATGCCCAGGGAGGGGGGGTAGAGAACAGAGGGAGATGGTCAATTACAGACAGTATAATGGTAGGTTCTGTGGCCTGACAGCCAGTCTTACCAGCAGGAGACTGTGATTAAAGATGGAAGACATAGCCAGAGCCAATGGTAGCTTTCCCTGGAGGAGTCACTCTGGGTTGACCGCAGACCATGGCAGGGAGGGCTCCTCAGGCTTCTCAGGAACTGTGCCCCACTGGGGAAGGCCTGGTGCAGCCTCCTGATCTGCTACAGCCAGTGCCCCCCATGAGCTCCTGATGGTTGCACAGGAAGGGTGCCCTTTCCCATCAGACCTCCTCACTGCCTCCACACCTCCAGTCTGTTTCCTCAACTAGAGAACAGAATGATGATATGGAAAGGGTCTTTGGGTGACATTACAGGAGAATGGTGCTGGGACCCACTCTGGCAACACACTCAGCATTGCACATTGTGTGGAAGCCAAAGCCAGTACCACCGTGGAAAATGGACCCTCCAAACCTGAGAAAGCAGCTTCCACAGAATGCGCCGTTCCTCCATTACCTGCAGAGCTCCTGTACTTGGATGGCCTTGTTCCTGCCACTATATCTCCACACGCCAGTGTTTCCCTGAACACAAACCCAGCTTGCCCCACTCCCTCACCAGCTACAGATGCTGGTGAAACTGACAGTGAGATAGCGACTGCCTCCTGGGAGCCCAGGGTCAGCCTGGGTGTCTGCTGCATCCTCGCAGCCTACAGCAATTCCCCAAGGAAAAGAAAAGCTCTCTTCCCGAGGGAAAGGACAAAGGCTCTGGACACAGCCAACTTCTCGGCCATGGTGAAGCCCTGTGGCCCAAGTTTACCTGCCTGACTATGGCCAGCATGAGCCACAGGCCCAGGTGCAGAGAGGTGGGAGCCAGGACCTGGGATCTACCTCTACAAACACACCAGGCTCCAGTCTGTTTGTTCAACAGAAACTCTGGCAGACACATTCTCCCTGGTTCCAGCCCTTTTCCAAACCAGATTCATTGGATTTCTCATCTTTATTTTGGCAAGGGAAAATGTAATTTCTAATTTAAAATTTGAAAAACCATCATCCTCATCAACATGCACTGGGTTCAGATGGTGTTTAGGAAATTAGCTCAGTCTCTCCTGCATATAGTAGCACAAGGGCCAGTGGCACAGGTGGGCTGTCCCTCCTTAACACTCCCTCTGCCCCAGCGAGCTTGTGGGTAGTACACAGCTCCCTGAGGGTGGCCAGACAAAGACAAATGCGAAGGCTGATACTTGGAGCAAATCCTCAGCCTATTCCTTGTCTTCTCCTGCCAATTTGCTGTGTAACATCCAACATGCGAACTCACCTCTCTGGCCTTCCTCCTCTCCAATATCCAGATGGCATCTCAGAGGACAAGCTGTGACATCATGGAGACTCATAAGTATTATAGGGAAGTTACAGAAGGGCCCAAGCACAACCTAAGCAATTGGACCAACCAAGATTTTTCCTCCAGGGGGAACCACAAACATGCTGAGCAACTTGCTGAGCCTCCCTGAATCACCACAGGACAAGTGGCCAGACATTCTGAAGGAGCACAATGCACTTTGAGGAAGAAGGGTATCTATTTGGACCATTAGAGAAGCTCACTGTGGGGGTCAAAGGCTGACTTCATGGAGTCTGCATTTCGAGATGGAAAGACAGCTGCTGAGGGAGGCTGAACTCTTCCTTGGTCCCTCTCTGTAGTTGGGAGGGGTGGCCAGATCTCAGGGCCCTAAATGCCCACATTGGACTCCTCTGTGTGAGAGGCAGGCATCTAGTCTTCACCATCCTTTAATGGCTCTATCATTTCTTCTCCTTTTTCATGTATAAAAACCAGCCCAGGGGCTGAGGAGATGGACTGTACAAAGACCACAGGTGTCCTATTTTTCAGGTTCCTTGTTAACAGTGCTAGAAACACAGCACACACAAACTGGACAAAAAGAGGACTTATTGGCTCACAGCACCCAAGGACAGCTATTCAACCATTCCCTAGGAAGGCTAGCATTCATCTGCTTAGACTGTGAGTACTAAGCGTATACTCAGAGCCAGGTGCTTTCCCAAGAAGTGTGCAAGGGAGCAATAAGAAAACCACGGGAATACCAGGAATGAACAAGTGCCCACCACACAACAGTGCAATAGAGCACAACAGTATAATGCCTGGAACTGGGTCACAAAGGAGGCCTCCAAGGAAGACTATTTAGTCCCCAACCAGTAGTGGGACCTCATAAGCACATCCCTGGGAAATATACCCTCCTCTATGAGTTCACCCTTCTTCTCTCACCACCTGGATGAAAATGAAGACTGCAGCTCACACTGAAGCTCAAACCAGGTCCAGCATCCCATCTTTAGTAACATGAAATCCTAGGGAAGCACTTTGATTGCTCTGGGTTGAGTTGGACAGCTGTTTCTGTACCAATCAGCTGGAGGCAGTGGGCAGGGCCAAGTGAAGATTGGCAGCTCCCATACCACATCCACAGTTGAATCAAGAAGAAAGACTCAAATTCTGGGAGACAAAAGAGGGTAGCTCCGACCAGCATCAGAGCTGTGATACCAAAGAGGGTCTCACACCTTCTCTCTCATCCATTCATTGCACCTGAGAGGTTCCCAGATACCTTATTCCTTTTAGTACAGCACAAAGAGTTCAGGCAAGTCTTCATTTTCCATCCCATTTGAGAGCTCCTCTGATTCTGGACCTCTTTAGAGATCATCTCTATGTTTTACCCGCACATCTGTTTTTGGTTCTGTGCTCCCAAGCCCCCATCCCAGCTTCTCCTCAAACCCCCATTACACAGAGGGTCATACTTAGTGGAGCATTAGAGATGCCACCATCATCCTGAAGAATGGCCTTAACCACTCGCCTGGTTTGCAGGAGCCCAGCTTCCCATCTTGAGCATTAGAAATTATAATGCTTGGCTCTTGGGGTTGTTGTATGGGATGAAGCAGATCCTGGCTTGGTGGCTGGTACATGTGGCTGCTGGTGGGTGGCCTATCAGATGCCTGTATCTGTGAAGAGGCAGTGTGTCATAACACTGGGAAGCTGTTCACAGAGGCAAGAAGTCCAGTTCCTCAGAATCCCATCCTGCCATGGAGAAAGTGGGTGGAAGGGCTCCAGGGCCACAGGCATTCTGATCCAGTGAACAGCTGAGCCACAAGCAAAGACCTGCCACAAGTTTCCAGCCTTCTCAGCAAGAGGAAAAGACATATGGACCCAAAGAGGCATGTTTGGGAAAGGGGTATCCTTGGCCAGTTTTGCTCTGTGGAATTCTTTGTTTTGAAATTGGCTACTGCTTTGAATTTCCCTAGGTGAAAAGCCACCCTCTTGTGTGGTCTGGAGATCACCTCAGTTGGGATGAATCATCCCCATCCCCAGAAGACTTCACCTTGTGCTGATTTCTTATGAGTCATAGATCATGCAGGCTAGAAAAATTACAGCCCCTGGAACACCATCTTGAAGACCCCACACAGATGGTAGCCACCCACTGCAGATCCGTGGCCCACAAGGCAAAACCAGTGGGTGGGACACGATGTCTCATTATCCAAGGGCCAGAACAAGAATGAGTTGAAACTTTGGGTCTAATATTGTCACTGAAATTCTGTCACCACAACAATACAGCAGCAGCTCTGGCACAAGGCCTCCTGATTAACGTTAGGCAGACCCTATTGCTCCCGCCTGAGGTTCAGCCTTGGCCTCCTGTGTAATATAGCTGCTCACTGTCTGAGGAACCCAGTCAAGGACATCACACAGACACCAAACAAGGTGATGGTAGCAGCAAATCAATACCATATGTCTCTAGCATCTTATACTGCTGGAACCTTACCATGAAATATCCATTCCTGAATCAAGTTTCATCCTTTTAGGACTCAGAATTTAAGGAATCTCAAATGGGACCAGGCTCCACTTCACCTTGTTGAACAACCCTAGGGGTCAGACATTATAATTTCTAATGCTCCAGACAGAAAATTAGCCTCCTAAAAACAAGGAGAATGGTTGACGCAGGAAGGTGGTAGAACCTCTAAAGCTCCATCAAGAGTGTATCACAACTATCTGTGTTAGGAGGGTTTAAGAAGTTGGGGTGGGGGCTTGGGAGCACAGAGCCCAGAGCCCAGAATGGATGTATAGGCAAAACACAGAGATGAACTCTAACATGGCCCAGAAGCAGAGGAGTTCTCAAATGGAAGACAGGGTGTAGGAACAGTTGTTCTTATTCATGCCAAGAAATATCTGGGCAGGTATACAAATATATCTCTCCCTGGCTTACTACTAAGGCTAGACTTCATTGAGGAGAAAGGAACTCTGGGTGCTGAAGACTTGCTTTTTGTCAAGCACTTGATGAGCAACATGACTAGAGTGAAAGGTAGGGGTGCATGGCGACATTAAGACTTAGACACAAGTACAGTTCTGTTTTTCTGTCCTTTAGGAGGGATTTGGCAGCACGTTTGGTCAGATAAGCCATCAAGTAAGTGGGTTGCTTGGGAGCTGAAGCAGGGGTAAGTGATGTGCAGAGGAGACAGAAAGTAATTTGAAGCGCTGTCCATGGAGACAAGGTGCTGAAGTTTCGATTTCTCAGCTCTGCGAGCAGAGCTTCTGACCCATGCCTGAAGCAGAGGGAATAAAAAATAACTGGGTGGATGGAAAATGGAAGTGGTGGTCATAAACCATCTCCCAGTTCTTCTCTGAATATGTGCCTTATATAGGAAAAGTAGGTCCCCAATTCTCTCCAAATCTTCAATGCCTTCTTTGTGTTGCCCTAATTTCATTTCCCTTTATCCAGTGTTTGCCTCTAAACCCTCGTTTCCACTTTTTGGATGATCCTCTTAGCACATATGTCTAACTGTCAAAGTCTTATTGCTTTTGGAAGACCAAAATTCAGCTAGGAAGGCAAAAGCGAGATGACAACCACAGGGGGTAGATGGCTTAGCCAGAGCAGCTAATGTCAGTAGGTCCAAAAGGAGTAAGGAGTCATTGCCTTAGTGACTAGAGCCAAGGGAGCTGGTCTGATGTTACTTGTCAGGTGGGTGCAAGTATAATAAGAAACAGGTATGCAGGCTGCTAACTGGAGCAGTGAGAGCTGCTCAGAACAAAGTCTGTGCCTGCAGTGGCAGCATGGGCTTCATTCCAAGGGCAGGAGGGTGAAACTTCAGGTTCACACAGTGCCTAATACTGGTTGAAGGTCATCCCCTGATATCTGAGGAAGGCCATCACTTGTATGTCCAGTGGCACCCACCAGTGCTTGCTCTATGCAAGTATGCTGTCACCAGGAAGTATCTCCTGACTCCACCTCACCCAGGGCAGAGGACCATCCTGGGCTAGGGGTACCCCCACCTTGTCAAGTGACCTTCCATCTTCCACCATGGGCCTTAGATATACTGGGCTATGATCCCTGCTCCCTCTCTCATCGCTATGACCCCACTGCCTGGGACAGTGATTCACATACAGAAATCACTTGATACTGTTGGGAAAATTCATCAACTAAATAGAATATCATTTTTTCAAGTAAATACCAAGCTCAAGATTCACCATTAATAACCCAGGTTCAAGGCATAAATAGGTTCCATGAAGGTGGATGGGTGTGATGGGGCGGTATGGGGTGGGGTGGGGTGGGGTAGGGTGGGATGAGATGGGGTGGGATGGGATGGGATGGGATGTGCCTCCGTACTCTTCTCTACAACAGAGAGAATGACCAAGACAAAAATATCTTTCACTTGATGTTATCTTGAGAATGTAAAGTGACAGGCATGTGACAGCTCTCTCCACAGCAAGTCTATGTGTATGCATCCTCTCTTTTGTGGGTCATTCTCCTAACTGGGCCTCTTGGTCATCCCAAGTCAGGGATGACACCAAGACAGTATGAGATCATGCATGAAGAGAGGATACCTCAGGCAGAGCTAGGGGCCCAAGGGAGGTGAGTCACCACAGATAGAAGAGAAAAATTGACTAAGGTTGAATTAGTGGTCAGAATTGGGTCAAAGTCATAAAACTGGATTGAGGACACTTGAAATGGATTGAAGGAATTGAATTTAGTCAGACTGAAGAAATGAAATCAAATCAAACAGAAAGAACCCACTGGAAGGGAATTAAAATACATTATATTGGCTCAATTTGATTTGAATTGAGGAATCAAAGCAATAATTGCAAAGAGTTGAATGGGAGGTCTGGGTGGAGGTGAAGGGAGGTAACCAGGAGAATTGGGGATACACAAAAGGAACTGAGATGAACTGACACTTTTGGAACTAGAGACAGTGGCCTGAGTTAATTTCACCTGGGCTCAGGGTGAGCCCACATCAACATTCCCCCAGCTGAAGAGCACTTGTTTTCTGAGACAGTATGAAGCACTTACTATCACAGAGAACATGCCCTCTGCCCCCAGCCAGCAACTTCAGTTTCTTAGTTGCCCAGGAAATAATTCCTGTTCCAGTTCTCTTTGCTTTTATCTCTTAGAAAAGGCTGGTGACCATGATGCATAGTTGGTCACTATGATTCACATTGTATAAACCAATCCCCCACTGACAAGCCATTCTGCCTCTGTACTTCCTGCTTGCTTATCCCATATAAGCCCTAGACCACCACAGATCAGGACCTGATACTCTGGGAATGATCCCAATCAGTGCCTGTCAACATAAATATATCTGCCTCCAAATTCTGGGTGTTGTTTCAGTGTTTCTGCCAGGCGTGGTTCTATTTCACATAGGAACTAGACTACAACCAGAACTAAGCCTGGTACTGCCCCCAGAACCTCCAGCATGTTTGTCTGTCAGTGCTAAAGTCCTGAGGTCAGACCCTTGGACAGGGACAAGCATAGTTTGTTAATGACTGGGGACCTGTGGTCTGAGCCTTGCGTGAGGAGGTGCCTGTTCTCCTTAGGCCTGGCAATTCTCAGTGCGTGATGTAAACCTGGCCTCAGGGCTGGGCCAGGAGCCATACATCTAAGGCTAGAGGGGTCAGATCAGAACAAGTTGTGGGGTTTTGGGTGCTGTACTTCTGACCCTGTTTCTTCACCTGTAGAATGGGAACCAGTAACTTCCATAGAGTGCTTCAAAAAGAAGAGAAATCCAAGCTTCTTCCTTCTGTTAATATCATCAGCAGTGCCTCCCCTGATTCTGCATTGGTTACTTGCTGGGTCTTTCTTTTCAGCTTTGCAGAGACACTGGGATTCTTGAAAACTGCTTTTGAAGCCCTCTACACTCCTTCTATTTCCTAGAAGCCAAAGGCCACAGTGGAGCCAACATGCTGGGCCCTGGAAATGTGTTTCCTCCTCCCCTTCTCTCCAGTCTCTCTGGTCCTCTGTGGACATCTTACACCCTACAGAAAAGCCACTTTAAAATCTCCTTGGGCATCTGCATTTCAGGCTTGCAGCTTTAACCAGGAGCCACTCTCACCTCCTTCGGGTAGGATTTCCTGGCTGCTGGACAGGCCAACACCACCCCCACTGGGCCACAATCCCTATGCCCTAACTTCTGTCACTCCCTGACAGCTTCCTGGGCTCCTCCTGCAGCCCCCATAGACATGGCTGAAGGCTTTCACCCCTGCTGCCTAGGGCAATGGGCCATCCTCTCCTACAACAGCCTTCTTCTTGGTCCTTTCTTCCCTAGCTGTCTCCACTGGAAGCCTTTCAAGGACAAGCTAGACAGCTCCCTTAAGGACACCTCCGCCTCAGTAGGTGATTGTAATGAGAATTCACTGAACGTAGCACGTGCCTTCCAGGAAGACATGCTCAGCTGTTTCTGAACGTTTTTTGCATCTTTTCTCTGCTATTTTTTCCAGCTTGTGTCAAGTTCAAGGATTTTTAGTCAATTAGTCTAAGAACACTTGTTTTCATATTTCTAATAAGCATTTAGCGCACGTGGGGAACAAACACAGGGTGACTCTTGCCCGTCTCTCCTCAAGTGCCAAAGCTCCTGGCAGTGCCTTTGGCTTTTTTGTTTTCCAAGGAAGGGGCGATGAGGCCAGGAAGTGGGGATGGGAAGAGCTGCCCTGCCCAAAAGACACGGGTTCCTTCAGGCCACCCACAAACACCAGGCACTGATCCAGGGGAAACAGGCACTCCAGCTGCCCGAGTCCACAGAGGACTCTGCTCTGTAGATTTCTTTGGCCCTCCTTGGAGGTTCAGGGCTAATGTCTCATACAAACCCCACTCTCCCACTCACCAGCTCTTCCCCTGGGCATGTTCTTTATGTCTACCTTTGGCTTGCTTATCGGTTTAAAAAAAAAGGATAAAAACGGTATTACAGAATTTCAAAACTACATAATAGATTAACAATGGTTAATATGTTGCATATTGTTACAATTTGCTTATCTTTAAATGGGGATAATAACAAGCACCTACTGTGGCAAAGGAGAATTAAATGCTTAGATTAGGTGGGATGACCATAGGTAAAAAATACCTCATGCATAGCAGTCAATTATTAATAGTGGCTAGTATAACATTTATAATAGTAATAATGGATTACAAAACACTAATTGATTTATACCACTCTTTTTTTAAGATAAAGCACACTCTTTAAAGAAAACTAGGAAAATACAAAGACAAAATAAATAAACCACACGGTCAGCCCTGCCGAAAGCTCACCTTGTCAGCAGGGCACTTCCTCCATGTGGAAGGGCTGGCTTCTCCCTATCATTTTAACAACCTCTTCTCTCTTAAAAACATCTGAATTTCACATAGTATGCATTTCCATGTCTTCAGAGAAAGTCTTATAAGCTCTTTAGTTAATAAAGAAATTAAGCCTCTGTCTGTCATATTTGCTGCAAATATATTTTCCAGACCAATTTTGGGGGGTCTTTTTTTTCTGGTGGTTTAATTTTGACAGGCAACACAATTTTCATTTTTATGCAGTCAGGTCTGTCCATATTTTCTCTCCTGGTTCCTTGTATTAGTTCTAAACTTAGGAAATCTTTTCTCTCCTGAGGCATGATGAATATTAAATTCTACTTAATTCTCACTTTTCTGTGCCCTGATTTTTTTTAACTGTACTTAACGCTAATCCCAATGGAATTTAGCGAGGTGGTGAGAGGGTGGAGGCGGATTGAGCAGGGCACCGGCCTCCTGCAGATCTCAGGCCCCACCCCCGCAGAGCCCAAGGGCTACCAATTTACTTCCACAGGAACAAATGAGTTAAATTCTCAAATGCTCAAAAGTCATCCCAACAGCAAATGACCACAAAATAACCCAAGTCACTGCCCATGGGACACATTTGGTAAATGACTGCCTGCAGGACTCTGCAGCTCTCTTTCCAGAAGTGCTGTCCCAGGGCTGGCCCCAGCTTACCTGGTCTTCTTTGCTACTCTCAGCTATTGTGCCACTGTCCCCTACCCCTGCTGACTGACCCCCAATAAGGGACTCCCAGGAGCTGTTTTAGGGTGCTGAAGAAGTCCCCCTGCTTCTGTTCCCAGAGAAGCAGACTTCTCACCGTAGGTGGATGAACCCAACCACCAAGATATGACACCTTTATATGGTGGCCGGGAAGTGGGCAGTAGCAATATATTGCAGACTCAGCTTGGCTGAGCAGCTAAGTGCCTTTGCTATCAAGTGGAGTCAGGAAGGCAGTAGATGAAGTTCAGGATTGCAGCAGGCCAGAGGGTGGGGTGCTGTGACCCTATCATCCTCAGGGGGAGCAGTGCCCTGTGACTTGCGAGCCTCCATTTACACTCCTTTCAGACTTGAGGCCAACTAGGTGGGTTATCTTCCATGCACTTCCAGATCAGCCCTGTCACATCTCAGGCTCTGTCCTGCATGGAAGCTGGGATGCCTTTGTCCTTTCCCTTGTCTTCCTCCCCTCCAGCCCTCCTTGCAGAGCCAATGCTGGAATAAAAGCCAAGAGGACAAAACATGCCTCGTGACATGGCAAGGAAGAGCTGGACACAGGGACTGGAATGGAAAAGGGCTCAAATAAAACAAGGGGTCCCCACCCAAGTCTTAGGTGGCTTGTGCTCTAAGACAGAGTCAGCAAAGCTGAGCCTGATCCCTGGCAGGGGTGGCAAAAATGCAAGAAAGTGGGGAGCAACTGCTGCCTGCCACGAGTGTTCAGGGGACATTCAGGACAAGGAAAAACCACCCTTTAGGGTACATTGCCTCACTCCAGGACACAGGCCAAAATTTCAGATACCAAACCCTAAGTGGGCAAGGACAGAGGCAAGGTAGGAAACAGCTACTGCTAAAAATTCATATCCATACTTGGCTCTAGCTTTCAGGAGGCGCATGTGGACAACCTCACCTCTACTGCACAAATAGGGTAACAAAAGCATAGGAGGTGATACCCAGGAACATCGTGAGGCGACAGGGCTGGGACCTGAGCTTATCCTGCATGACACTATCCCTGAGGCCAACACCTGGGCTCAGTATCCAAGAATGGGCTGGGATTTGGTGGTGAGAGAGCAGGTGGGCACTGAGACCCAGTTTCTGCCTTGCTGAATGAGGTCCTGGCACCAGATGAGGCTCTCTGGAAAGGCCATAAATTGCCAAGAGCTGATGGATGGAGGATGGAGCCAAGCCATTCCTCGGCATTTGGATTTCAGCTTGTTTATGGGATTCTGAGATGCTCGACAGGTGGAAGGGGAGTATTTGGCCTATTAATTTCCTAGTTAATCATGCAGGACATTTGGTAATTAGAACGTTTGCCATCCCATCTCAGTGACCAGCCCTGGGCCGAACAGTAACTTAATCCCAATGATGCAGACAATGCCAGAACCCCTAGCCTTGGGGATGGCTGCAGGAGGCACCTCACTGAGGCCTTGTCAGCCTGAGTGATGGGGGCTGTACCCACCTCCACAAGTCTGTCCTCTGTCCCACACACCAGAACCCCAGAGCCCTTCTGTGTCACAGGGTCTTGTGCCTGCAGAAGGCAGATATGGGGATGAACCAGATGCTGCTAGCTGCATAGGAGGCTTCACCTAGTGGTTCCTATTCTTGCTTCCCAGAAGGAGGGTGTTTCTGAACCCTCCAAATGCATCACTGAATTAAAGTGGAAATTAAACCTTTTACTACCTCTCTACATGGCCAGAGATCAGGCACCTGCTGCCTGCCGTCCAGAGACAGAGCCCTGCACATTGGCCAGGAACCACCTCTCTGTGCCTCCCAAGGGAAAGCCCTTTTGTGTCACTGTCAGGGATGTCACACGGGGCTGGCACAGACTGGCTGAGAAACAGATCCATACCTGTGAGGGGGTCTGGGTGTGGCTGCCTCTGTGTGGTCCCAGTGCCCAGTGAGGCCCATGATCTTTCTGTGGTGGCCTTTGTTTAAGGTGTACCAGGGCCATGTAGCACAGGTGCCATCCTCAGTTTCCCAAGGAAGGGTACAGCTCAGAGAAACCCTGAGGTTGACGCAGGGCACATTGCCCACCAGGAAAAGAACTGGGTTTGGAAGAGCAAGGCAGCTGGTAACATCCATTTCCACTGTCAGGGTAGCACTGATACCATTTCCCCATGTAGAAAACAGAGAGGTAGGCCTGATGTGCCATGTGAGGCCCTCCTTAAGTGAGTTCAAGTTCTCTTATCTCATAAACTGCCATCCTGAAGAGTGAGCCTCAGCAGCCCACAGTGTACCTGGCATCCTTTTGGGGAGATCAGGAGAGTGTGTGTAGCACGAAAAGGCAGGACGGGCCTAGTGGAGCCTGGAAGCACTTCCATGGGCGTTGGGGGAGGGGTCTCTGGAGAGTCAACCTAAGCGAAGAAGAACTCCCTTTCCCTCCCCAGTTCCAACTGCAACTTCAGCAAATTTCCCTGTGCATAATAAAGCTGCCTGCCCAGCTGTGATCAAACCAAGGCTGCTCACTCCTTTGAGGCTGAAATCAAAACCCAGTGTCCCAGAGAACACACGTGAGCCTTTTGTCTCTGCACTGAGGCTGTTTCTGCAGCTGGCAGCTCAGATCATTCCCACCAGCACCAGGACTGCATGGAGAGGCAGCACCCGTCACCAGTCACAGACCCACAGGGTGGCAGTGAGGGAGGTAGGGACAAAGCCCCAGGGTTTGGGACAAGGCCTAAGAAGGAGGCAGACAGGGTGCAGAGCCAAGAGGGGCAGGAAGCTGCCGCCAAAGGCCCTGCAAGGAACTGAAGGAAGGAAGGAAGGAGCAGTGAGGGAAGACCGGGATAGGGACCAGCAGGTACAAAGGCCCTGAGGCAAGGCAAGAGGGGCTTTCTGATCAGGTCTAAGCAGGATGACATCTTCAGAGTGGACACCACCACCTGGACTCCATAGCTCCAATATAGCCTACGCTTTGCTAATTTAAACCGCAGTCTCATCCACTTGGCCTCCCAAGCTTCCTACAGGATAGAAAGGGCCTTTCTCTGATATGCAGATACTTCCAAGAAGGAAAGGGTATCTGATCAGATATAGATAGATAGATGATAGACAGATGATAGATAGATAGATAGATAGATAGATAGATAGACAGATAGATAACAGATAGACAGGACACAGCTAGATAATGATAGACAAGCAGAGCATATGTATGTATGTAAAGCAAGTGATCCATGTCAAAAGTTCCAAATGCTTTATATAGATTGTCCTCCCTCTAAGATATGATACGTAATTCCCATTTCTCAGCTAGGGCTGTGTACAGTGCCTCTCCGTAAAGCATACAACACAGAAGGGGCAGTGGAGAAACCTGACACACAGTCTCAGCTAGGTGACCAAAGTTAACAGTGACAGGTCACACTGCTGCAGCAGGCTGTGAAGTGAATGCACCTTAGGTTAGTGGGCTCCCAGAGACATGGGTCCCATCCAGTCCTGGGAAACACACTGAGATGTTCACACTCCATTAAAGATTGACTGCCAAACACAAAGAAAATCTGAGAAATTGTCACCGCCAAGAGAAGCCTCATTCTGAGACACAAAAGAAGAACAGGTAAAAACCGAGTAACTGTTAACTGAGTAGAGCTTAGCTAAGGGCACTGTACCAATGCCACTTCCTTAGTCCTGAAGGATGTGCCACAGTGACATAAATGTTAATCACAGGAGAAACTGAGGGTAGGTACACAGGAATTCTCACTACTGTCTTTGGAATACATCTGGAAATCTAATATTATTCTAGAACAAAAATGTTTTTTTATATTAAGTGACAAAAAGAAACAGTGAGACAGAAACAGTGCTAAGTCCAAATCTGACATCCATTTGTCTTTAAAGCCTGACACTAAAGCCTAGAAGCCCTGGGGAGGGTCTGATGGTTCAAGATGACAAGCTTTGTGATTGTTGCAAAAACATCCTTGGGATGCAAGTCTTAAATCTTTTCTGAGCCTATCTCCCCATAAGAAAGGGGCACAAGCCAGCAGGGATCAACACCACTACTATGAACAAACCTGGGCTGCCCACTCAGTCCAGAGCTATGCTGCCAGGGCAGCCTGGCCCACATGAGGGAGGACACCACATAACACCTCCATGAACGTGGGACCAGAGAGAGGAACAGCTACTTCTTCAGGTGATCAAGGGAAAAGGGATTCTTGAAACTGCTGGGACCTTGTAGGGAGATGAGTAGTGTCCCCCCAAATCCATATTCAGTAGCAGAGCACATCCCCAGCATGCATGAGGTCCCAGGGCTTAATCTCCAGCACCACAAAAACAGAAATCAAGAAACAAAAAGACAAAGGCAGGCACTGGAGCGGTTCGGTACTCCATGAACACACCCCACTCAGCACCAGCCGCACAGGGCTCAGGCAGTGCCATAAATAGATTTCCTTCCTTGTGGTGAGTCCAGGGGAGTTCCAGCAGCCAGGCCCCACCCTCAGCACTGAGCAGAGAAGAATCACTTGCAATACAAAAATAACACTTTTATGATTATTAAAGTAATAAGCACTGACTGCAAAAAACATAAAATAAAAAACTAAGATGATACCTAAAGGAATGATGAAGTGAAAGAAAATTACTGATGATCTTGTTCTCTGGCACCCTTAACACAGCAGTAAATAGGTTTTTAATCTTTGTATTTTCCATTATTCTTACTCAGACCTGGGGAGCTAGAGTGTTGAGGAATAGAGAGCTTTACAGCGGCCCCACCTGGGACGCACAACCTGAAGTCTCCGAGGTCTGCCTTCTGTGCAATAATATACTCCACGGGCGCCTTTCTGCATCAATAAATAGAAATCCACACTGCCTTGCTGTCTTCAGGGAATCTGTGCTTTGGACCTGGCGTCCTCTACTTAACAGCTCTGCTGCCCATGGACATTTTGTTCATTTCCAGCCTTGCAGCGGACAGTGGCCTAACCAGCAGGGCCCACTACACTGTCTTACATGTTCACAGGCTCTGGTCCAATTATTTTGTGATGATACACCATATAAGGGAATTACTTCATCCAAGGGTGTCAGTATCTTAAAATCACCCACACCACAGGACCAATTGCCTCCCCAGGAAGCTGGAGTCAGTGCCAATCCCCTCCATGCCTGGCTGTCACCCTCGCTGGTCCCTGTACACCCTTGGATCTAAGCAGCATAAAGCAGAAAACCCTCACACAGGTTGGGGGCACAGACATGGCCAATCAGCTGTTTTCAGCTATGGCAATGGAATGCGTATGTCCCACAGTCTCTTTATCCAAAGTTCATTAATTTGATCCTACAGTCTGAGAGCTGACTTTTTGACCAGGAAATGAATGGACAGAAAGGAAAATATCCACAGAACAGTGGTGCTGGGGTTCACATTTTCAGAGGGGAGCCAGACAGTGCGGGCACACACATGTGCCCTCATACTTATTCACACACACTCACGTGCAAACACATGCCCCCACACATGCCCCCACACATGCCCCCACACATGCCCCCACACATGCCCACACACATGCCCCCAAGTTAGATAAACTGACTAGAGAGGGTACAAAGTGCCAGCAGGTGGTAACAGAGGACAGGAAAATGACTGTGGGAACTGTTTCCCCTACAGACTGCAAGCTCCACAAAGGCAGCCTCCTCCCACAGGGTCATCCCCCCTCCCCGAACCCACATCTTCCTCACCACACTGGCCGCACTCAGACTCTCTCTACACCAGTCTTCCTGGAGGAGGCAGAGCTGGCGAGTACAAAGACAGAGCTGCAGGTTTGATTTCACACTGTGGGTTTATAAAGCCCAAGGTTTGATCCACAGGAGACCACACTCCAGAATCTTGCCAAGCTCAGTGTCCCACTGTCCCTTAACCTTTGTCTAGGTCTTCCGGGGCCCAGAAGCAGGGCAGACTTGGCACCCCACACATGAGGCCCTCATCAAAACCCCAGAAAGTGAGCAGACCAGCTGAGGGTGGTGATGGTGTCCATGTGTCCCCACTAGGGCCCACTGTAGTTGCCCCCACATGAAGGGACCTAGGCTTTCCACCATCACTGCCATTGTGACAACATGATTCTTCTTATAAACAACAGGCAGGCAGAAGCACTCACTGTGAGTTCAGTGCTGAGAGCCAGGAGCTGAGCTCACCTCTAGTTTCTTTGAGTTCTTACTGAGGGCTGCAAAGGATCTTCAGAACCCCTGAAGCATCGTAATGGAATGAATTTTATAAACAATGAAGATTAAGAGCAGAAGTATTGGTAGAGTGGCCTGGGCTGTTTGGATCAAAAGTCTGCACAGACCTGCATCTCAGCACGACTCTTTGGGACTGGTAGGCCCGCCCTTCATCCGCAAGGAACTGCCTGGAGATCGGCATCTGGGCCAGGTCTGTTTGGGCCCGTAGCCCCGCCCTTCACCTCCAGGAAGTCTCCCAGAAAGCAGCATCTCAGGCTGTCTCTTTGGGACCCAAAACTCTCAGACCCGCAGAGTGGCCTGGGCTGTTTGGATTGGGAATATTGTGGAGACTGGCATCTTGGCCAGGTCTGTTTGGGACTGGGAATTTTTCAGAAACCAACATTCTGGCCTGACTCTTTGGGACCTGTAGGCC
>PVJX010026079.1:0-26260 GCA_004027295.1 Dolichotis patagonum | reverse complement strand
AAAGAAACAGATCACCTATAAAGGAAAACCCATCAAAATCACGGCAGACTTCTCGATACAGACCATCAGGTCAAGAAGAAGTTGGAGTAATGTAATTCAAGCGCTGAAGGAGAACAATCTCCAGCCCAGATTGGTGTATCCTGCAAAACTCTCTATAGAAATTAATGGAGAAAAAAGATGCTTCCATGACAAAGAGGAGGTAGGAGAATTTATGACCACCAGTCCAACCCTACAAAAAATTCTGAAGGACATACTAAGGAGAGAGAACAAGAACACGAGCATTTCAGGAACAGTGGCAGAGAGGCCTCAGTGAACTAGGCAGACAGTGAAGTGGAAAAGAAAAATAAACTATCAATGGCAGAAAAATAGAATAGCAGAAATGAGGCAGAGAAGATAGGCTATAATCTCTAGTATAGTGGGCCTTGAAATACTAACAGAGAGAAACACAAACAGAGTAGATCAGGAGATAGGGTCCATTGAGCTTCTCTTTATAGGGAGGCAGTGAGACCCAAAACAAGCAGTGCACTCCATGGGAGTGAAAGGGAAGAATTATCTAAAAAAGGGAGGCAGAGGATACTGTTAATGGGGTAACAAGATTTAAAATTTACATTATTCTCACCATTCTGCTTGGATGGATTGTATGCTGTTCCAGTTTGTCTACTTACGCTAGACTTGAGGACATGGTCAGCTGTCCCAAAAATAAGAGGACATATTACAGTAATCACCCCTAATTTTCCTATCAACTTAACCTGAAGCCTTTTATAACTTAGACTGTCTTATTATGGCTGATCTTATTTGAATCTGGTTTGTTAGATTGCTACTTTGTATCGACTGATCTTATTTAAAACTGATGTGATGGATAGCACCAAGTCTAAGAACATAGGCAACTACACTGATGACGACAAGATTCACTAAGATACCCACTCTGGTCTGACTATCACTTACTTTTGAAGTCTTATAATGTCTCTAATGTTTTGTTTTTATTAATGTTGTTATATACTGCTGAGACACCATGGTAACCATTGTAGATCACCTTGTATTGTGGTTTTGTGTGACTTTTCTGCCTCATACTTTTCTAGGAATTGTTTTATCTTGCTTTGTTTTGTTTTTCCGGCTAATATAGAAATGATAGATATACATGTAGAGACTCATACATATGTAGAGCTTAAAAACAGCTTATGAGAACCAACTATATAACACGTGTTGAAATAAACAACTACCTTGAAGAAAAAGAGACACTACAATACCCAGTGCGGATTCCATAATGTCATGATGTGAAGTCCTGCAAAACTATCACTTTTCGTTCAAAGTGATTTTAGCTTGCTTTGCCTTGTCTAAGTTCAATACACATTAAGGTATGGACAGCTGTTTTGAGGAGAATGAGAGACATTATGACAGCCATTCATGGCTTCCCTAATGTCTGGTCTTTAAGACCTGAAATGTCCCCCTCGTCCTGCTCAGATTAACTCCATACTAGGTTGTTCCATGTGAATTCCCTATATGTGACAATCTGGACAACTATTTGGAAGAAAACAAGAGTCAATATGATAGAGAGTGAATATCTCCAATTGTCTAGCTTTGAAATTTATGTCTTACATTGCTTTCTTGTGATCCACATTGTTCTGTTTTGTTGTGTTTAATTTTACCCTATTGATATAATTGCATGTATATTTGAGTGGGTAAGATAGATGACCATATTGTTTTTGTCAGATCGTGGAGCAGAACTGTTAACAGTCTCACTGAATGTCTACTTTACATGTTTTAACTTTGTAATTAGAACAACTACTTCAAAGAAGTCAGTATGTAATTAGTCAAGTAATAATTTCTTAGGTTTTATTGCTGTTGTACTCCTCCTTTTTTCCTTGAAATACTGTATTGTTGCTACCCTTTATTCTGTTTTATTTTGTTTTGTTTTTTCCTCTTTAAATTAAAAAAAAGAAGGAAAATTAATGCATCTTGAGGCTACAATGTTAAGTGAAATAAATCCGACATGCAAATTTAAATGCCATGTAATTTCTCTTATATGAGAAATCCAAAATATAAATACAGAGCAAAAGAAAAGACAGACAATAGGAAACAGGGAGCTACATATTTCTCAAACAGGAAGGAGATCAGATATGGAAGGAGAGGCAAGCGGGGGAAGAGGTGGGGATGAAAAAAGACTGAAAGTGTTTATGTACATGTACCAACTCCATACAATAATATAATCATTATATACTGAAAAATTTTACCAGTAAAAAAAATTTAAAAATAAAGGATTTTAAACCACTCCTTGCAAAGCAAAATGCCCTCATCTCATCCCACTGATCTACTTGGAATGTCATTGTGAGATCACATCTGCCTGTTCTTTCCTGTTGAGTCACTGAAGATGACTGGAGACCTCTAATTACACATGAACAAAATGTGTAGAGCCCAGATAGGTGGGGTGTGTAGGGTCTAGCAGTGTTACCAAGCAACAAGAATTTTAAAACTCTTAGTTCTATTTTGAAATCTGTGTGTCATTCATTTTGAATTATGCTGGTGTATCTACAGAAGCTAGCCACCCCATTCCATCCTTCCTAGGAACAAATAGCTATACTTTTCCTAGATTAAAAGTAAGTTTTGCATTTTGCTAAGTGATCACGTATGAAACTACCTGTCTCGTTTATTATGCCAAATTATATATGCAGAAAAGCTCATAAGAATACATCTCACTGGATTTTCACAAACTGAACATTTTTGATCGTTCCTGGAAGAATCTTCCATAGTACATACACATACACATACACATATATGCACATGCACACACAAATGGAGTAAAAAAATCTCGTTTCTAACACCTTAGATTAGTTTAGACAGTTTTTGTACTTTATACAATGGGACCATACAGTGTTAGTTCTTTTGTGCTTACCTTCTTTTGTGCAGCATTACTTGTTAAGTTAATCATGCCCTTGTATTTGGTTTTAGGTCCTTTATTCTAACTTTATTCTATATTGTTCTGTTGTGTAAGAATGCCACAATTCATCCTTTCCACTGTCAGTGGGCCTTGGTGTCTTTTCTAAGATTTAGCTATTATGAATGTGACATTTGGAAACATTCTTACGCATGCTTTTCTGATGCAATTCTTTTGCAGTGAAACTTCTGGTTCTTAATGTAAGCGAGTATTCAGCTTTAGTAGCTAATACCAAACACTTTTCTCAGGTAGTGTTTCCCATGTAGGTTTTCCTATTGTACTTTTGCCTCTGACTTTCATCTTCCAATCTTAGCCTTATTAATGGAGAACCTGTAGAAAACTAGCCAATGAGGAACTACACTGTAGCTCTTCCTGAGAATGTAAGTCCTTGAAGCACATAAATTCTCTGGACTCCTCCCAAAGTACATTAATCCCCATAGATGCTCTGAAAATCTCCTCTTTTCACTTCTACAAGGAAAAAAAGACTACTTGGGGGCAATTCTCTGCTTTTGTTAATACAGATTTCCATGATGGAAGGTGCTGTGTCTTACACAATATCTAGATATCCTCCTAAACCCTCACATGCTCATAGATAGGATTTTCCAGAAGTGTCTAGATCTAAGGAGAGTAAATGTGCATTAAAGATGTGTGAGTATGGATTAAGAGTGGGATAAATGAATTAGTCTAATGATTGGTTTAGCTTTGTTCTGGGTGTGGGTAATGGGAAGCCCCACTTTGGATATGGGTGTCATCAATCAATAGGCTTGTAGACTGGATAAAGGGACAGAAAGAAAGGCTGCTTACTGCTTCCTGCCTGCCCAGCCATGGAATGTTTCTCCTCTGTGATGTTCCTCTACCATGTTACCCTGCCTTGGAGCCAGGTGACTATGGAATGAAACCTCTACAAACTTGAGCTGAAAAAAACCTTTCTTCTTTTAGCTTTGTGTTTTGGATATTTTATCTCAACAACAAAAAAGCTAAGACAGAAAGTTTATAGCTCTCGAAACCAGTTTTTGCTATTGGTAGGAGGAAAGTTTCACAAAGTCCAAAGCAATTAAGAAAGAAGCCTTTATAAGAGATGGAGATTGGATCAGAGCTCCTCCACTTTCCATGCACACCACAGCAAAAGTCTCAGGAGGCCCATAAGAACACAGATCGGCTGGTGTATCCCTCACAATCCCAATAAGAAGCCATCTGGACAGCCTCCAAACTGAAGTGTAAATCACAGCATGGTGAAGCTTTGAAAAATCTATCTTTTGTTGCTGATCTTTCTGTTCTGACAGGGTAGGTGGGGGATGTAGAAAGGCCTACAATACTCTGCAAATCGACAAACAAGTTCCAGACAATGGTTCTCACCCTTGCCAAAGTTGTGGTTCAGTTTCTTAATGAGCTCATTGGGATTTATTCTTATTACTGTACTTTACTCATTAGCTCCTTGAAGTTTCTGTTGTATACCATGGGGTGGAGACACAAAACCTCAAGCATTCTTCTAAAGGGCTCCCCAGCATAGGAGGGAGGAAGGTGGGGATCTTGTTCACAGGATCAGCAAAGTGCCGCCTTTTGGATCTCCTTGGAAAGGAAAAGAAGAACCTTGGGTTGGAAGCCAGCATACCCACTGGGAAGGCTTCTGCAGGCGTGTCAACATGATGCATAAAGATCCAAGGATCCAGGAAGTCTTGGGCTTTAGGTCAAGCCTACACCAAACATTCTTCATCACAGCATTGATTGGTTTCCTCCATGAACAAGGGAGAAAAATGCATGGGGAAAATATCCTTTGGTTGCAAAATTGTAAAGACATTCTCATTTCCTTTGATATTATCCAATAAAAAACCATCTAAATGAGGTTTCCAATCTAAGACTATGTTTTAAATTTCTCTAAGCTTCATGAGCATGGTGTACTTGTAAGTGATTTTCAGAAAGGAAGTTTATTAAAAGACAGAGAGAAGAAAAGAAATAACAAAAATTTTAATAAAGCAATGACACCACATTGAAGCTTTATAGTAATATGCTACACTTACCACTTGCTGCTCTCCACCCTCACATTCTACTATGCCTATTATGCTATTATTTTGTTATGTCAATGTAATTAGCCCCTTCTCTTGCTCCTTAGAACCTTCTGAAACCAATTTAAGCTTCTTGCTCTCGCTGTCAAGGCCCTTCACGACTCAGTTCCTAGATAAATTTCTTGCCTTGTCCCAAACTCCTCTCATGTAATTCTTACTCATGAATTAAATGTATGTTCTGCCTCCTCTGTTTATGCATTTTGTTCTATTTTCCTGGCTTGTTGGAAGACAAATTTGTCTGCTTTCTGAATGTCATCTCCCTATACCTATTTACATTTGATCTCTCTTTATGCTTCTCAACTTCCAGAATATCTATCCCGATTCTGCTTCTGATGTTTTAGAGAAAAGGGATTAGATATATTGTCCAGCATCATGAAGAGAGTTTGGAAAGATTTCCTTAAAACTCTACTGCTGCAGAAACCTGTCTTACACACACCAAGAAGAATCTGGGAAGACTCATCATAATTCTATAACATAGCTGTCCTCAAAGATTTTTCCAAAGGCCTTTTTTAATTTTCTTGTTTATCTACAAGTTATGCCTAAAAGATGTCAATGTCTTTTATTATTATTCACATATGTAAATAAAGAGACAAATAGGAAACTTGACAAGTTAACCAATAGGACAAGGAGACTCACATTCCTTTCAAATCAAATTCTTTATTTTTGATATATATTCTTTAATCCAAGTTGGCATATTTTATGCATTTGTACTGGTAGCCTTAAGACATGGTAGCACACAGTATCGTATTTATTTTGCAAAGAGTTTCAAAAATGTTACCTCTTAATCATCACGACAACTCCTTGAGGAGCTGAAGAAATAATGGCAGGTTTACTTTATGAGGAGTAGATAAGACAGAACATTAAATGGATTGTCCTAAGTTTTCAGCTCCTGCTCATTTTTCCATTATAACATACTTCCTTAGAAAAACAAGGGACATGAAAAGACCCTGAAACACAGTACGACTATTTAATAAATCTGTCATAATACCTGAAATTGTATCATTATAGCTTCATTCCCTTACATTTGAGCATTATGTTTGCAAATATAAATGTAAAGTCATAGTCATTAGAACTGGGTCTAGCATAGACAAAATTTTTTATAGTTGCAAAGAAACTAAAGAAACAAGTTGTCTAAGGTCCCAAACCAAGTATTTGTGCAATACTAATGAAAAAAAATATGGTTGGAGAACAAGGTTTGTAGGTTGTCTTCGTAACTTGCTAGCTTGTGAACTTGGGCAAATTTTCTTAGCACAGTTTCCTTCTCTGTACAAGTTAGTTATAATATCAAGTTGAAATAGAATAGTGAAACTATAAACTGAATAAAGTTTGAACTTTTAAGTTACTACAAAAATGTCACTTTCTACAATAACAACATAAAGAGTTAAACCATTACATCCTCCTCAAAACACTTGTAATCTTCATAATTTATGAGATTAACAAAGCCATTCTTGGAAATAACATTTAAGAACTATAAAACCTCAGAGTGATAAACCAGCTTTTCACTATCAAGGTAAGCCCCAAAGCCACAGAGATTTTTATTATTCCATGAAGGGACATCCAGATGCATACTATTTTCCAAGGACTCAAGATGGAAACAGACCTGGGAAATCTAAGGCTGCCCCATGAACCCTGCTGAGTAGGACAGGGATACTTACAAATTTTCTACAAGTCTCCAAGTGACCCTAAAGGAAAGGAAATGCAAATTGGGCAAAACAAACCAAATGTACAAACCAAAATAAATTTTGGACAACAACTCAACCTCTTACTTGTTCAGTTATACATTCATGAATTCAACAAATATTTATTGAAAACCAACTGTAATCCATGCTCTCATTAAACATAGCTGATTCATTAGTGAACAGAAAGATCTGCTTGTTTCCATGAACAGGTGAAGTCCCTACCTCAGTCACACAGTTCCAATTAATTCTTCAAGGCTTCTCAAAACCCTGTCCTGTCACATAAAACACTGAAATATTCCAGTCATATGAATCCAATTCCTTTCTACCAATTGCCCGTATTATCCCCATCCTACCCATTGCTACCTTGACCTTGTTTTAACATATGAGATTCCTATCTTGCCACTACCAGGACTGGGAAAAATTTCCAAATCAGTGAGTGAGCAAACTCTCCTCATCTTCAAAGGAAGGCAGCCTATCACAGTAACTGCCTATTGTCTCTCTCTCTCTGCTTCAGCTAAACTAAGCTGCAGTTCCTCAACAAAACCATTCTTATTCTCACCTCATTTTTCAACCTCTATATCCTTGGGCTTACAAAATTCTCCCCAAAGATACTCTCCCCTCTATTACTCATCATACACATACACATACACACACACACACACACACACACACACACACACACCAGAGTCTCAAAACTTGACTAAGTCCCACTCACCCTTCAGGCCTTAACTTTAGTGTTGCTTCTCCAGGAGGCCACCCTGACCCTACTGTCGAGTTTTATTCTTCCTACCTAAGCTCATGCATCTCCCATGAGTTTCCTCTTTATCCTTTTTTTGACCCGTTTCGATACTCATAGTTACTGGTTCAATATTTTTCTATATGCTCAGGAAGGGAACAGTTTTATCCCTAGCACCTTGCACACTGTACACACAAGATGCTTATTTTTTGTAAGGTTAAATGAATCTCAACTACATCATATAGTAAGATGAATTTTAAATATGCTGCTTACTTTTCCTGAGTTTATCTCCAATTTTTCCCTCACTACTAAAAAGAGTTTATTCCTTCAGACTTTAATTTAGTGGGAGAAAAGCCTTTTATATTTTGTGGTGTGATTTCCCTGCCATATATGCACACAAAATCACATAAATGTTAAAAAGATAGCCAAATGTCTTGCAATGGAATATGTGAGTAAATGACTCAGTGAGAACTGTCCTGTTGAGTAATTAAATAAGATACAGAATATTACATGTTGTCAGAACAGGACAAAGTCAATACAATCTAGATTAATGTGGATGTTAGCGACTTGCTTTGTCTGGAAGAGATGGAAAATATGGCATTGTCCCTGAATGATGAGGAAAAGGATTAGAAAAGTTCTGAAGCTAATGTCTTTTGACATCTTCATACCCCTTCAGCATTTCTTTACTATAGGAAACTGGGGAGAAGGAGGGATTATTCAGAACACACAGTACCATTAAGGAAAGAGAACCCAAAACACCAAAGACTCAATTCTGATTAAATAAATCTGTGTTTTGCCAACATAAAATGTGACTTTTTTCCAAGATACAAATTCCATGGATAAGTTAAGAAACATCTGCTCATTTGGTAACTGAAGTTGAGTTGGTTCTGGATCCAAATTGTTTCTCCAAATTATTATATGTACCCTCCCCTGTCCCCACAACTCAAGTAGCCCATGGCATCAAATTTAGTATTGAGGGTCCTTCATAGAGACTCTCCTTACAGGCCTTAATGAGAAGATGAAACAGAAAAAAATAGATCAGAAATATTCCTTTACCTCTGCTGCCTAACTGGATCAAGTGTCTGGCTTCAGCACCCCAAATGGAGCTGCACCATGTGTGTACAAGAAGAAGGAAATGTGGTTGGAAGGGGAATACAGGGGTGAGGAGGGAACAGTTCAGGTCATGAAGACAATGGGTTCCTTCCAAAGAAAAAGAAACCTTTAAAAAAAATAGCCGGATCTGAGAGTCTGTACAATGACACACAACTGGAGTCCTTTGCTTTAAGCATAAACAGATGTACAATGTCCAGCAGCACTCCAATGAAATAATAAAGCCTAAGTACCTAAAGGCAGAATGTGGCTGGATAGCCATGAGAAATTGCTATTTTGAAAATCCTATTGTCTAAAGAGCTGTAGTTAAGATAATCAAATTAATTATTTCATTCGGTTGACATGTACTGAATATCTACTTTGCGCTCAGAGACTGCATTCAGATCCAAGGTACTCACAGAGGTAAGAGGTCTGGGCCCTGGAGAAGCTTGTAGGCTGGCATGAAACAAGATAATGAAAACTATAATAAAACTGAGGAAGGGGGAAAGAAGTCAAGGGAGGGCAAAATAGTTAGATGCCAGCACAGGAGAGAAATTACCTAAATCTATCTGGGGAATTCTAGCATAATTTTAGTGTATGCCTGATATGAATAATTAATAGCATTAACAATAAGCATTATTATTATTTGGATTCTACCTTGGTAAATCTTCAGTGATGCAATCATTTGAATATAAGTCAAACACATTGCAGTAATCCCCTTTTATGTTAGAAGGGTCCTTCTACCTGTAAAACACCGACAAAAGCAGCAGTGAGGAACTGCAGAAAATTATTTTCACTGGTTAACAGGTAAGTCACTATATGACATGACCCTTGACAAAATTACAACAATGTCAGCTGTACCTTACTAATACTTTCACCTTCAAGAAGATAAGTGGTATTTGAAAAGATATTTAAAATAAAGAAAAATTAGTTAAAATAAAGTAATATAGTATGATGTAATAAGTAATAATACAACATTGGAAATAGAAGAGACCTGGGAAGATATCAATCTGAATACTGGCATTTATTTGTTATGCATATTTGACTACTCCCCTGTCTGGTCTATAGTCTATAAATGTTTTCAGAATAGGGTTTACATTTTATAGCACTAGCCCTTAGTATAACCAAGCAAATAGCTCAATGATGTTTTTTAAGAGACGAACTAAACAAATATTTATTTGGTTCCTTTCCTTTAAGAATATAGAAACTGAGGCCCATGCTTATGAAGGACAAAAAGCAAAACAAAATTTAGAAGTAGCAAGCTTACAAATAGAACCCAGTTCTCTCTTTTTTGATATTTTTTTATTTTTTATTACTACATATTTGCAGTACATAATGATTACACTCATCATGATGAGTTGGCACATGTCCATAACACATCTTAATTCTTTTATGCCGTCATGTCACAATCAATCCCTATAATCAATCCCTAATCAATAGAATGAATTCAGAAGCATGCCTTGATCACAGAGTCTCTAAATATCTTTTATGCACTCAGCTTTCCCCTGTGTATGTTCTTCTCTTCCACTTAGATGCCAAAAGAACAGAGGTCAAAAGTTTGGGGATTTCATTTTTTAAATGCTGCTGATCATGGAAACCCCACATCTCCCCTCTGACATGTCCCAAGATTCCATAGATCCTTGGATGTCCCACAGAGAATGTGAAACCAGCCCTTTCCCATGGTGTTACTCACTCTTTCTGTAGGTCATTAGCAGGGTTATATTTGAGGATAGAAATGCTTTTCCCTGTCCTTCAAACCATACCCCAGGAGCAGAAAGCAGCAGCATCCTGTGCACAGCAGAAGCACCAAGTAGAAGGTCTTCCGCCTGGCCTCTTGGTGTGTGTGTGTGTGTGTGTGTGTGTGTTTGTGTGTGTGTACACATGGGGGGTATGTGAATGTGTTCTGTATGCCTTACTGGTAGTAGTGATAGTTTTTATTTTCTACTTGTCCTTCATTGAAATTGATTGCATTTTCCACTAAGGATAACATGTAAAATGTTAAACCACTAGGGCGCTAACTCTTCAAATAATTTTATAAAAAGAGCAAATTTAAGTAATGATAATGTTCTCGGAACATCTTGACATACAGTCTCGCATCTAATCCACACAAAGAAGATGTTTTATTCTTATTTTACAAAGAAGAAAGCTTAGTCTCTAGAGATTCCCTATGCTCACAGAGCTAATGAATGAAGGAGTTGAGACTCCAGTGCAAGACTTTCAGCTCAAAATTCATGTAGAATATCACCTATCACAAAGCAGAGGAAAGGGCAATCAGCAAAATCCAGCAGGTGAAGACTAATTTCCCTTATGACCATAATGAGGAAGTAGAGTCAGATTAAATTAAATGATTTTTAAATATTGATTTTGTTATCTCAGACTCTCCATCTGAGGGCATATCATCAATCCCAGAAAACTGAATTTGATAGAAAAACCTAGATTTAGAAGAAATAAACTAAAAGCAATTAGGGTGTTAAGCAAATAGATGTTTTGACTTCATTTTCTGTGGGAATAGGTTTGAAGGGAAAAGAATGTAAGCCTCCCTTGTGAGGATCCAGAATTTATTTGTAGGGTTACATTTGATATTTAATCACAACTGCATTTTATGTAAGATTCTGAAAACTCAGTGCTTCCAATTATGATCCACTTTTAGAGTATACACCTGGCTACAGAGATGAACAGTCCTGAAGGCATAGTATAGATACTTATCAGAAAGTCAATTTGACATGATGGGTTGATACGATATGATATGTTCAATTGTATTTGAATCTTAAAGCTATTCCAGTGATGTCAGTGTTGATCCAATTATAAGCACACAAGATGACATTCTCACCCAATAAGCAGACACTTCTTGCATGGATCTTGACCCTGAAAAACTCATTTTTTTCTTTGACTGCATCTCTTCAGGTAACTACTCATTTTCCAAGGCCACTCAGATTTCAATCACTTAATTATCTAGAAAACAATTTGTGATAGGCATTAAAAAGCACTGACTGTACACATGGCTTAATGAACATTTTGGGAATCAGTAGAGACATTCAATTATATCCAGGGAATATTAATAATATTGTCCCTTTTTATTTAATTCATTATAGTCAACCAAGTTACCAGATTGTTGTGAAATATTATGCTAAATGTAATAGGGAATCTTAGTGTAGAAAATCAAGGTCTACACTCAGAAGAATAGTAGATAAGGGTGAGGAACTGTAATGCAGAAATGGATATGATCAAAGAATATTATATGAGTATATGAATCCACAATGTTTTGTGTAATTACATGCACTAATAAGCATTTATATGGGACATAGATAAATACATAGATAGATAGATAGATACCCTTGCTACAAAGGAATTCATTCATTTAACAGGAAACCCTAGACAGGTTTATGAAAGACTTACAAAAAAAAAGAAAAATAACACTGAAAACAGTGCAGCATCTTAATAGTAAATATCTTCTTTTGTTTCCTACCCTCAAATTGCCTCCAGTCAACTACAAATACCACTCTTAGGTTTCAACTGAAGTAGTAGTGTTATTAATATCTACTAAACCAGATGAGGAAGGAATCTTCCAATAGATCACATTTTACTTACCAATCAAGATTCTCTTCGTTGAGTACTTCTCCCTCCTGCTTCTGTCTGCCTTCTTGTATCGAGTCTTTCTAGCTCCTCCACTCTCTTCACAAAGCTTTACATTGCCCTAACCTATAGATTCTGTTCTCCCTTGATATCTCCCTTTGCCCAGGTTTACCCACTGCCTTGTCATCATATACCACATCTATGTCCATGTCATTGTCAGACTACCTGTCAGGCTTCTGATTCCTGGCCCTGTTTTAACATCAGCCCTTCTGTAGGGCTGATTCTCCTAATTAGCTCTGCCTCAGTCTTTTCAAACCATATCTAGCCCCTGATGGGAGGTACAGACATGAAACAGATGAGTGCAATGAAATGTGTTGGATACTGTGATAGCACAGGATTGCATGGGAACTCTCAGCAGTAAGAAATCAAATCCAGTCGTTTGAATAGAGATAGTGAAACTAAAGATATCTCTGTCTATAAAATGTGTGAATTCGAAGAACCTTTTGCAAATAAGATTCATCTGCACTCACTGAATCATAAAAAGATCAAAATTACCAAATTTAACACCCAAATAATAAAAATGTGTGCTGCTATGGAGAAGCAACAACTTTTTGAGAATTTCATCTAGAGGTCTCAATATATTAAAAAGTTAAATATGAAGGATTATAGACACCATCAAGTTAAGCTTTGAACTCAGTTTTTAAAAACAAAAAAAAAACTTCTTTAAATCATCTGTTTCAGGGAGTCTTTCAACCTCATTTATCCAACTCAAGCTTGTCAATCACATACTTTGGACCAATTTCAATGCTAAAGCAGGAGATATAAAAAAAAAAAGACAATGGTCTAACCCTCAAGAAACTTCCAGCCAGGTGAAAAATACAGACATGGAAAATAATTGCAATGCTGTATGATGAGTGCAGTGATAGAAACAAGCCCACGGTTCCATGCTAACTCACTGGAGTAAAGATTGGAACCTCACTGAGAGCAGATAATTGGAATAGCAAGAGAGATGGAAATAGCTTTCCTGGAGGGGACTCTAAGGATAAACTGAAGTGAGCCAAACCCCCTGAGCTACATGAGAATAGAAGGCATAGGAAGACATGAAGGCCCAGCAAAGAAAGGCAGAAGAGGGGAGCAGGGGCTGATTATCGGCCTTGTCTGTTCCAACAAGAAGACTGAATGAAACACTGTGCCTAAGGAGGAGTCAGGAAGGGATACTGAGTGAGTAAAATTACCATTTTAGGAAAGAAATCACATTAGCAGTAATGTACAGGAGTAGACTAAGCAGTATGAAAGCTGAGCCAGTACATTTGATGTAGAGAAGTATGGCAGAACTTCCCAGGTCAATCCTAGAGCCAAGGCAAAATACTGAGAAACGGGTAGGGAAAAAGCAGCTGATATACTAACAGCAAGGATGGTCACAGCCTCTTCAGACCTTAGTTAACTTTCCACCTTCTTTTCAAGTCTGAAAAACTTCCCAGAGACACAAAACTCTAGGATACAAGGCTCTAGTTATCTTTCTTCAAGTCTTTGGTAGTCTCAGGCCCAATGCTGAATAGTTTCCACTCCTTCTATAACTGCATTTTACATATCTGCTAGAAACTGTTCATTAATTATGTTTCCTATCCTTGCAGGATAGAGGACATCATAAATTGCAAAGGGTCTGATTTTTCTACTCTTACCATTGACCAGGACCTTAATAAATTAAGAGACAAATGCAGTAATCCAGCTTAGAAGCAATGAAGGTATACACCAACAAAGCGAAGTTGTAACGAAGAAAAGGAATAGAGTAGAGTGGTATTTTAAAGAAAATTATCCAGAGTCATGGATAATGGTAGAAGGTTGATCTTTGGATGACTCTTTATTAGTTTTCTGCCTGATACTTCCTCTGCATGGACATAGTAGTGAAAAGCATTTTTAGTTGGTGAATTATTACAAACAAGGAAATAAGCCAGGCATGAGGGATGCATGTCAGTAATCCAAGCTACTAGGGAGGCAGAAGAAGGAAGAACACAAGTTCAAGCCTAGCCTAGGCAACTTAATGAGAATCTTTCAAAGAAAGAAAAGTAGAATAGAATAGAAAACATAAAATAAAATAGAAAAGGTTTGGGATGTAGCTCAGTAGTAGAGGTCTTGTGTTCAATCCTCAGACACACACACAAAGATAAAATATTTCCTCCTGAGGGTTAGTCTCTGCTAGTTTTCAATAGGTAACGCTGATCATCTTCTACTTGAGACTGCTTAATGCTCATTATCCCTTACAAAAACGAAGCAGAGTCTTCACATAATCCTTCCCTGGCTTACAGTTCTATCTTTAGGCTTTACACTCCAGGGTAAAACTCATATTCTGCAACGGCAACACTTGATCCTGTGGGACTAATTTACGAGAATTCTAGCCACTGAATTTCTTGATGTATAAGTGTGTGATCTACTTATTACTCTTTGCTTTTCACTGCGTGCTGAACGCAGGGAGTTTGTACTGAGGCAGTAAACCCAGTAAAGAGTATCTCAGACTCAACCACTTCCTTTTAGACTTAAATATTATCTGGGCACAAGGTGAGCCCAATGCTTGCTACTAAGAATCTGCTTCAAGGAGCTGTCCTAGATGGGCCTCTCCTGAAGCAGTTGATTAATCTTAGGCAGGCTAGGATGGAAAATTCTGTACTGAACTCCAAAGGTCACACAAAGAAATGCATATGTCTCAACACTGGAAAAGTATCATCTACATTCCAGCAACAAACTGTTTTGGAAATGTCGTCCCTCATAGGAGTTCATGCCAAACTCAATTAAAGTCATGGTAATAAAGAGTGTGGAAAGATGACACAAATAGCTTGAAAGAATCATAAAGTGTTAGAACTGAAAAAGCTCTAACAGATAACTTAGTCTAACTCCCTCATTTACAGTGGAGGAAACCAAGGTCCAAAAAGCTAAATCAACTAATTTGCAGCATTAATAAGATTGTCCTCGATCCTCCGGAGTTCAGGTCCATATTTTTCTCTTTACACACTATCATTTCACGGAATTCTGAGGTTCTATGTAGCAGTGCACTCTGGCTGACATTCAGATATGCTAGTATGGAGTTAGGCGCCCTCCTGTCCAGAGGTCATCTGCGTGTACCGGGCTATTAAGGGTAACTGCAGTGGAATGTTTGTAGACACTTAGATAAGAATCTAGTTGCATCCCTTTACTGGTCTGGGGCCCAGGACCCCTAGGGAAAGAACTTGAACTGCGTCCATAATTGAAGTCTAGACAAATGCAGACACTTCTGATAGATTGAGAAGGCCTCAAGGGAAACCACGCTCTAAAAAAGACACAACTAGGCCACCAAAGGAAAAGTTACCATAAGTGGGGAGGAGTCTCAGAAGAGATAGAATTAGCATCGGCATGAAAGCCTGAGTGGAAGGAAGGGAGCAGTTATTCTGGGTATAACATCTTTAAAACATCCTGTATCTAACCCATCATCTCTCTGGGGTGTCTGTATATCCAAGGCAGAAGAGAGTTGCATAAAATCTAGTACACAAAAGAAATGAAGCACTCAAAGACACCTGCATTTCTGATGAGAAAATGACCTCCAAAGAGGGGTGGATGTTGACATTAACACTTTACCACATGGAAGTCAATAAGCTGAATCAGAGATCCCTCAAGACACAGGATGGAGAACAAGTCTCCTCACAAGCAAAAGCCTCAGAGAGTATAAATGGGCAGAGATAGAAAGAAGATCCAAAAAGAGTAGTCATATCAAGGGAAGTGGAGGTAGAAAACAGATCATCAGCTCTCAGTCAAACTGACTGGTATAACTACAGGCAGCAAGAGGACACACCCAACAAAGCAGGAGCTATGAGTACATCAGCACGTTGTAACCATCAACAGCAAGGCAGAAATGTGAAGGCCAAGGAAATTTCAACAGAGCTACATGTATGGCAGAACGCCAGTAGCTGGAAAGGGTAGTTTACAGAACAGTGGGCTCTTCTCTCACTGCTATCATCCACACTGTACACACATATACTTATTTTAATATATACTATACTATACATACATACACTGCTATAGTCTATAGTACAATATGTGCACATATATATATATATATATATATATATAGAGAGAGAGAGAGAGAGAGAGAGAGCACTTGCTCAAAAAGAAAGCATTTGTATCTTAATCTGGGTTCCCTAAGAGGAACAAGACTTCTTAAACAATAGGTCATATGCAGGCAAAATCTTAAGATCACACCTGTGAGAACAGATGGATGTATCATTGAGCAGAACCAGCAACTGGTCTGTGATAGTCACAGCAAAATCCTCATATGGTCCAATGAGAAGATCTAGAGCCAGCATGGCTCTACAGAATTATCCCAAATTTGGATAAGGGGGTGGGACTTTTTGCCTCTATGTCAACAGCATGGGATACCTCCAGGAAGGAAGTACCACCTTGCGTGAGATGACATTCAGCAAAGACAATCTTTGATAAAGGACTTAACTTAAAAACTGTTAGTAACCAATTCCCAGTGACCAGGGCCAGTAGTTGGTGTTTTAGCCTTTGAGGGAGGATCTAGTCAGGAGACCACAGTATATGCTATACTGTAAAAAAAGATGACCTAAATTATATGTGAGATACCACTTTCTTTTAAAGGGTATCTAAAACCATAGAAGAAAAGGTAAGGTTTCAACAGATGAGAATTACTCACCAGTAGACCTCGGGGCAAATTATTTAAGTAATATCAGCCATAATCTATAAATACATGAGGTCTGACTCATCCAGGATCCATAAGACTATGAAGAGCTAATGTTTCAACCTCCCACCCAAAATCCATCTGGATGACAGCAGAGCCCAACTGCCAATTTTCTGATACCATTCAGAGGGGGGAAAAGTGTCAAGAATTCAAGGGCCTTAGTTGAACTTATCCGTCTGCTTTCTCAGAACTCTGTCCAACAATGGAACTTCTAGTCAGGTGGAATTTCAGTATCACCTTCCTGGTGGCCTAAAAATCTTCCAGTGAGCTCCAATGTGGCAGTCCTGGTAGCTATATTGGTGAATACAGTATATGGCTTAAACTCAATATTGATTGGAGTCTTTCAGTCTATTCTTTGGTATCTATGCATATGGAATTCCCATGGGTCTGGGAGGACCCACCACCATCTAAATGAACAGCTTGTCTGACTGCTTCACACAGCCTTAACAAGGAAAAGTTCAAGGTGACCTCAAAAATGCCCAGATGCTGCCAGAGTGGTAGTACTCTGGGAGGCTGAGGCAGGAGAATCACAAGTTTCAGGCCAGCCTTGGCAATTTGATGACTTAAGAAGATCCTTTATGACAATAAACATTAAAGTTAAAAAAAGGCTAGAGATGTAGCCCAGTGCAAAGGCCCTCGGTTCAAGCCCCAGTACCATAATTTAGGAAACCTCTTCCATTTTTGAAAACTCTAATCATCAATAAATTCTTTATTATTCTGTCCAAAAACAGGACCCTTCCAATTTCCATTTATTGATTCTAATGGTGCCCTCTAAAACATACAGAAATGTCTGTGTTTCCTTTATTGCATGGCAGACTCTATCTAGTAGACCTCAGTACTCCTTTCCCATAAGCTTCCTAAGCACATGGGGTAAATCTCTGGTACGATCCCTGCCCAGTCATATGGTTCATCTGTGAGGTGAACCCACCTGCTGGGTTGGCGCCACAGATCTCTGGGGAAGCCAAGGACTCTAAAATGTTTAGCGACACCCAGGCTGTCCAAAGATCCTACTTTCACTAGGGCACTAGGATATGAGTTCTCAAAAGCAGAGATTTCATATTTACTTTTGTATCCCTGATAATTAGTAAAGGTTTTGACTAAACCTTTATGGAATGAATTTTTTTAAAATTTAATAAGGTTTAATGAATGATTTTAAAGACAGTTATCATTAATAAGTCACCTGTGAATCTTTTCCTTTGAAGAATAAAGGTCTCTAGTTTTTTTCACTACAAACCCTTCCTAAGCCTATCTTTCTCCTCTAAAGAACTATAGTTGTCAAAATCCTTGTTTAAATGTGATCTTCTACATGCAGTCTGTGGAAGACCACCCTTGATCAGGACTCAGTGACACTTCTAAGACAAGGCAAGATCACAAAAACTCATTTTGTCTGGCAAATGACACTATTGGCCTATACTACATTTATATTCCACTAAATCTACAAACAATTCCATCTTCAATTGATACAGTTCAGTTTTTAAATTTAAATTTAGTATTTTTATGCTACTCCTATTCAATTGTATATTTATTTCCTTTCAATGTTCCAATCTGTCAAAAACCTTTGAAATCTTCACCTGTCTCTCGTAGTTTTGTGTCATCTGAAAATTTCTTAGAGGCTTTTCGTGTCTTCTTTCCAATTCAGTAATTAAAATATTAAACATGACAGGGGCAGAGGCAAAGCTAGACCTGAAAGTGTACCTTGTACAACTCTACAAATTGACACAGACTTCTCAAGCATTTTGGGAGTGTGAGTATTGTACAACTATAAATTCACGTAACTGCTCCACCATTTGGCCTGTGTTTCCTCTTGTCAGCAAGATATTATGAGAGGAACTTGATGTGCTAGAGAGAACTCAGACTAGGAGTTCTGAGTTTATTCCAACTCTGTCAAAACGTTATGTGTCACATTAAGTTATGTAGTTAATCTCTCTGGTCTTCCTTTTTTCATTTACAAGTGAGATGATTTCTAAGATACCTATGAGCTCTACAATTCTATACTTCCTAGTATTTTTTTGCAATTCAATACTTCCAATACTAGTAAACCCCTCAGAGAGGAAAATAAATTGGTCTGACATAACTTTCTGTGAACTTATTCTGGTTGCTGGAGTAAAATGGTATGCCTTTCTAAATCTCTGAAGTTATTTGTTTATTATTTCATCCTAAAGTGTCACAGTTCCCTCTTCCCTCAGAGGCTAATGGAAATTAAGAGGATCTGACATCAAGCTGAATGGCAGAATTCCAGGACATGGACAAGTTCATCCTGGACAGTTGTGTACATTAACATCAAAGTGTCTCACCTGTAATTCCTACAGTCTATATTTTCCTTTATAAAAATTGACATGTTTGCCTTCTTAAAGTTTTCCACAATGTTTATGCTATGTTTTGAAGTTTATACATTGGAAACTAGATCTGCATTGCAATGGGGTCAGAAGGCAGGACATAAAAAGAAGTGATTACATTATGGGAGAAAGTGAATAGAAAAATGCCATTATCACAAGAGTGAAAAGTGCAGCAGTGCGCTTTTGTAATATACAGAGGAATCTGACCCCCTTTTCTCCTTTTACCTATGAGATACCTGCTGTCATGTTATGAAGCATGAAAAAGTCTAACATCTGCACACCACACAATTTACAACCTTTGAGTATAAGGTTCAGTAGACTTTACAACATTGACAAAATTGTACAACCATGACCACAATCAAATTTAGATCATTTTTGTTATCCTCAAAACAAAACACTCTGCCCACTAGCTATAATCCCCCAATCCCTCCCCACTAAATCTAGGCAACCACTGAACTACTCTTTACCTTCATGTAATTTCCTACTCTGGGAATTTTTAACCCAAAATAGACCATGCACATAACAACAATAAAAACCTTAACATATCCTAGGGAATGGAAATCATGCAAAGTGATCTCTCACACCATGCTGGAGTGAAACCAGATGCCAACAATAGAAACATACTTAGAATATAATAAATTTTTTTCTCCTCTTTTTCCTATTACTTTTTTCATATATGTAGATGAATATAAGTAGTTAGATGCTCTCTTGCTTTTTCTTACTCATCTGTCTTTAGATCTTTATCTACCTTTAAATTGTTTTGTTTTTCCCATAAGGAGGATTGAGCCTAGGGTTTTGTACATGTGACACAACTAAGGTATATTTCCAGCTCTTTTTTAATTTTATGTTGAGACAGTGTTTTGCTAAATTTCCCAGGATGGGATCCAACCTGTGATGTCCTGCCTCAGCCTCCCAAATAGCTGGGGTACAGCTGTGTGTCACCATGCCCCACTTTCCTTTCAGTTGTTTAACACTTTTCTTTTTTAAAATACAGAAGATTCTGGCCCTGAAGCAAGGCCAGCAGATTGCTATAGCTGCTGGTTTCAAACAGGAGCCTAAAGAGAATTCTTTCTGTGGTCTGTTGGCCATTTCAGAACTTTGGAAATGTAATGGTCAATTGATCAGAAAGAAATAGCAGATGAGTATGGTGGAATTTGGGCAGCTCAAAGGAGAGAGATGCTGGCGCTTCGGGTCCTGCATCATGTAGTGACTCGGGGTGCTGGGAGAACAAGAAGCTCCTCTCTCTGGGGGGTGGCTGTGAGTGTGGCAGACTTTCTGCAGCCCGCAGGAGAGAGACCCTGGTGTGTCGGGACCTGCACAATGCGGTTGACTTGGGGTGCCAGGAGAAGAAGGAGCTCCTCCCCTCTCTGGGGGGTGGCTGTGAGCCTGCCAGCGTGCAGGCTGAGAATCAAGCATCTCATGTGTCCTGTCCCCCATCCCGTGTCGCCCCCCCCCCAGTTTAGCAAGTGGGGACCAGTGAACTGGACATCTTGTGAAAAGATTGGCTATGTTATTTAGTATGAGCTCCCTGTATGCAAAGATATGGACAACCATTTGGAAGAAAATAAGAGACAGTATGACAGATAGTGAAGATCTCTTGTTGTCTAGCTTTGAAATTTATATTTCCTATGTCCCATTCTGTTCTGTTGTGCTTAATTTTACCCCTTTTAAAATAAAATTAAAAAAATAAATAAAGATTAAGAAAAACATGTTAAATAGGTTTGTGTGAAGTTCAACACTATTAAAATTGCTTCATTTGCTCTTAATAGGACAAATTTTTAGTAATTTTTTCTATTCCCACATTACCTTCATTCCTTTGGAGCATGATAATCCTTTGTTCGATGGCTTCAAAATTTCCATAGGCAAAAGCACTGAATCTTTTCAGAAACCAAGTTGAAAATCATAGAAGCCATTTAGCAAAAAGAAAAACAGTGAGGAAGAAGAGAACTCTGAGCTAATGAATTTGGATCAAGTGACTGAGAAGGCCATTTGCAAATCCTCAGAGAAGCACTCATAAGATTAAATACAGAGGTTTCGAGCTTTAGAGGATGTTTCAATTAAAAAAATATGTGGCACCAGGATTTAAATTAAATTAGGTCTTCCAGAATAACAGGCATTTAAAGCAATTAAAATAATAAGTTTAATGTTTCATTTTTATCTTTGAGATTTCTTTTTGTGAGGACACAAAACAGTCAAATTTGTATTGTTTTTCCAACAAAAATATCTTAATATAAAATAAAAACAGCCAGACACAATAATGTACACATGTAATTCCAGCATTTAGAAGGCTGAGACAGGAGAATCATTCCAATTCAAGACCTGCTTGGGCTACATAGTGAGTTCAAGGCCAGCCTGTGCTGCATAGCAAGACCCTGTCTCAAGAAACTAAAATAAATAAGTAAACCACAGAAAGGTGCAATCTACTATTACATCACTGACCCTCTACCATTCACATGCAAAGATCTACACATTTAGTCTAGTCTACTTCCAACATGCTCCACCAATGATCAGTTTTAACTGGACAAAAAAAGGTCACAGCTATTAGAAGTTAATTTTCCTAGGAGTTAGTCCATCTCTCTACAACTCATTCTAGTAATGAAACTGTTACCCTCAAAAAACTACCTACATGAGATGGAATTCAAATTTATAACTTAGATTATCTATAACTAAAATAATAGCTATAAAATTAGATAGCAATGAAACTGAAAGAAGACACCAAAATTTAGAAAGATTTCAGTCATTTTTGTCTTGATTTATTCATATTTTAAGTACCACATTTGCAATTATCTAAGGGAAATTTTATGTGTTATATTTTTGCATTCTGATCCCTGTTTAGTTTTGGTATGATACCAAATTTTAAAATCCCATATGCTGTCACTTGCATCTCTGAGTGAAGCCTATTTGATCATGATGTATCACCTTTTGAATAATCTGCTGCATTCTATTGGCTAATATCTTGCTGAGGATGTTTGCATCTGTGTTCATTAAACACACTGACCTATAGTTCTCTTTTTTAGTTGTGTCTTTATCCAGTTTTGAGGTCAAGGTGATATTGACTTCCATAGATAAATTTAGGAACACTCTATCCCTTTCAAATCCTTTGAAGAACTTGAAGAATATTGATGATATAACATCCTTAAAAATTATTTAGAAAGGAGGTGTCCCCGCTTGGAAACTAGCACCATGAGCGGTGCTACCTGATGGGGACAGCCACACCCAAGCCTCTCTCCTTGAGTCAGCACCATACACAAACTGCACGGGGAGAGAGTAGGCCTCTCAAGGAGGTGGTCTCTGCCTGGAAACCATATCATCTTAATTGTTTTCTTGGGTTGGGTTTTATTCTCTTCTGTTTTGTTTATGTTAAATCTGAGGACATGAGAAGCTATTTAAAAGATAGCAAGACATATTATGGTAGCCATTTTGGATTTATTATTAGCTTATTTTGAAGTCTGTTATTGCACTCATTGTTTTGTTTTTATTGTTTCTGCTCTATTCTGTTCTGTTCAATTTTTACTATTTCTGAAGGTATCTGCAGCTATTTTGAAGACAACAAGAGGCAGTCTGGAAACTATTGCTGATTTTGTAAGATTTTGAAGTCCCAAATCATTTATACTAGTCTATCATGATTGGTTTTATTGTCTTATTTTCCTCGGTTTTATCCTCTTTAAAATAAAATTTTTTTAAAATGCAAAAATAAATAAATAAAAATAAAAATTATTTAGAATTCAGCAGTGAATCCACAGATCCTGGTTTTTTTTTTTAAGTTGGTAATTTTTTTTATTACTGAGTCAATTTCCTTGCTTGTTATTGAGTTCTTAATCACATCCATGTATTCATGGATTACTTTCAGTAGTTTGTATGTATCTAGGAATCTATCCATTTCTTCAAAATTTGTTAATTGGCTGTCATATAATTTTCCAAGCAGTTACTATCTTCTGGATTCCAAGGTTCATTGTGATTTCACCTTTTTCATTTCTAATTGCGTTTCATTTCTAATTGCATTCATTTCTAATTGGCATAAGTCTTTTCTCCCTTGGTGAATCTAGCTAAGGGTTTATCTATTTTATTTATTCTTTCAAAGAAACAGCTCTTTGATTCATTTTTTTAGTTTTTTTAGTCTCAGTTTCACTGATTTCCACTCTCATCTTTATAATTTCCCTCCTTAATTTTGGTTTGGAGCTTGTTGGCTGTTGTTTCTCAAGTGTTATAATATTTCTCATGAAGTCATTTATTCAGGTGTTTGTTGTTTTCTTAATGTGAACATTGATTGCAGTGAATTTTCCTCTTAGCACTGCTTTCATAGCATCCCAGAGGTTTTGTTGCACTGTATTGTCATTGTCATTAACTTCCAGAAGTTTTTGAATATCTTCAGTGTTTTCTTCTGTGACACACTGGTTGTTTAGGAACATATTGGTCATTTTCCAAGAGATCTTGCCTTTTCCAAAGTTTCTTCTGTATTGATTTCTACTTTCATTGAACACTACCAATAATGAACAAGATGGGAAGGAAATTATAAAAATGATACCATTCACAGTAGCTTCAAGAAAAATCAAATATCTAGGAATAAACCTAACCAGTAAAGTGAAAGACATCTACAAAGAAAACTACAGTAGTCTAAAAAAGGAAATTGAAGAAGACATAAGGAAATAGAAAGATATTCCCTATTCCTGGAGAGGCAGAACAAATACTGTTGAAATGGCCAAACTATTACATAAATTCAATTCAGTCTCAATCAAAACACCAGCAACATACAGATCTAGAAAAAACACTCCTAAAATTCACATGGAATCAGATGACACCAAGAATAGCGAAAATAATTTTGGGCAATAAGTACAGAGCAGGCAGCATAGCAACATAGGACTTCAAACTAAATCACAAGCAATAATGATAGAAGCAGCATGATACTGGAACAAAAATAGACATGTAGATCAATGGAACAGAATTAAGGATACAGAAACTTCCCCAGATATATTCAACTATTTGAGCTTTTATAAAGGGACCAAAAGCATACGTTGAAAGAAAGATAGCCTGTTCAACAAGTGGTGTTGCGAAAACACATTATCAGTTTGGAAAAGAATGAAACAGTACTCTTATCTTTCATCTCATACTAAATTAAAAATCAAAATGGATCAAATATCTAAACACTAAAGCAGAAGCATTAAACCTACTGGAAGATAAAACAATTGAAGATATAGGTATAGGAATGGATTTTCTAAACAGAACCTCAAACACACGAGAAATCACACCAAGAATCAACACATGGGGTTATATCAGACTAACATGACCCTGTACAGCAAAAGAAGCAATCAGGAGAGTGAAGAGACAATCTATAGAATGAGAAAAAATTGCCAGCTACTCCTCAGAGGACTAATAAACATGGCAAATATTAAGAAATAAAGCAATAAAAAATGTTGGAATGGCTGCAATGAAAAAAGAACGAATGAGGGGAGTTCGGATTGCCCGAGGTGAGTCCTAGTGCCCCAGGGTGAGTTGGAGACCTGCACTCACGGTGTTTGAGTTTTTGGGGAGCTACTGGGGACACTGGACTGGGTCCAGCAGATTCCAGGGCCTCAATCCACCATGCCCATCAGCCTTCTTTCAGCTCAGGAGGTGGAGAGCACACAGGAGGACTCTAGGCCCATTTGGGCTGGCCTGGGGAGAGTTTAAGACCAGTACTGCCAGTGGTTGAGTTCATATCCACCCCCCTAGAACAGGGGATTGTGCCCAGGGGGTTCTGCCGGCCCCAGTTCACCATGCCCAGCTTCCACCTCTCAATTTAGGGAGCCAAAAGCCTACGGGGGAGCTGAAACTGCTCTAGGAGCTGAGGGTGCAGGAGGTGATTTGCCACACACCCAGAGGAAGCTTTGGAACACCACTGAAAGCCAGAAAATAAAGAAAAATGACAAAAGGAAAGACCAAAAGGCAGGCTCAAATCTCCAGCCCATCCCAAGAAAACCTAGGAGCCATGTACATAGAAGAAAATAGAAGCCATACACCTGAAATGACTGAAATGATATCACCTGAAATAAAGAAGCAACTAGGGGAAGCTATGGAGAAATTCAAATCAGAAATAATTGCCCAGGATAAAGAAGAAATGATAAAAGTAGTGAATACATTTAGTGAAGACACAGCTAAAGAATTAGAGGAACAAAGCAAACAGAGAGAATCGCTGAATGAACACCATAAGAAACAAACAGAATACATAAAGCAGATACAAAGAGATATACAAGAAATCAAAAATTCTATTGAAAGCTGTAAAAACTGCCTAAATGAAAATGAGGATAGAATTTCACACCTTGAAGATAAGATTGCAGCTAGTGAACAGGAAAGGAAAGATCATTTAAAAATAACAAAGAATCAGGAAATAACAATTCAACAGCTGCAAGATGATGCAAAGAAAAATAACATAAGATTAATAGGGATAAATTAAAAAGAAGGGGAAGCACAAATGATATCAAGAGGATATTTACAGAAGTAATAGCTGAAAACTTCCCAAACATGAGAAGAGAAACTGATATCTGGATAAGTGAAGCATATAGAACTCCAAATAGCCATAACCAAAATAAAACTACACCCAGACACATAATAATCACCATCCAGAAATCCACCATAAGAACAGAATATTAAAAGCTGTTAGAAAAGACAGATCGCCTGTAAAGGAAAACCTATCAGAATCACAGCAGACTTCTCAACACAAACAATGAAGTCAAGAAGAGGATGGAGTGAAGTATTTCAGATCCTAAAGGAAAACCACTTCCAACCCAGACTGACGTACCCTGCAAAACTGTCCTTCTAAATGGATGGAGAAATAAGATACTTCCATGACAAAGAACAGCTGAAAAACCTCATGAACACCAAACCAACCCTACAAAGAATACTGAAAGACATTCTAGATACACATAGGATAAACCTACCAAGCAAGGTAGACAATTAAACAGATTGGAAAGCTAAAGATACAACATCAGAAAGATAACATGTCATCAATAAACCAATATATATCAGTTATAACCATTAATGTAAATGGCTTCAACTCACCAATCAAAAGAAACAGACTGGCAGAATGGATCAAGAAACAACATCCAACCATATGCTATCTACAAGAAACCCATCTAACCCAAAAGGACAC
>PVJX010026078.1:0-26257 GCA_004027295.1 Dolichotis patagonum | reverse complement strand
CCATAGTCCTAACAGTTTCAGTGTAACTGAAAAGTTCAAGTCCCAAGTCTCCTCCAAGATGCACAAATATTCAACAGCACAAAATTAACATTTTCATTCCAAAAATTACAATCAGGGCAATAAAAAAGACTGGGACCAAAGAGGTCCAAAATCCAGCAAAAGGCAAACATTAAGTTCTGCAGTTCCATATTCAGCATTTGAAACACTTTGTGGCAACTTATGAGCTCCAAAGGGTTGGAGCGACTCCACCCCTATGACACTTTTGGTAGTTATAGCTCCACAGCTGCTCTCTTTGCTTTGTCCTCCCTTGCAGTTTTCCTTAGATGATCCATGTTCCTGACTTTTCCAAACTTCTGGGGTCTCCACAGCAAGTTTGACTTCACATACTGCCATCTCAGGGACACATACACTGCCTGGTTTCCCAGGTCTCCTGAAATCAGAGTGGAGGTCTTCTTAACTCCATAACAACTGTATTCTCCACGTGCCAAAAACCAGGACATGCGGATGCTGCCAAGGTCTGTTGCCAGCCAGAGCAGTAGCCAGCCTTCCCTCTTTCTTGACTGTAAGGGTCGAGTGCCTGGGTTGCTGAACACTGTGAATCCAATTTGGAGGAACAAATTTTCTATGCTGCTGCCATTCTGGAACATGATACAACCACCACCGCTCTGGGACATAGCACTCTGCAGCATTCTCCTCAAAGCAAAGTCTTTCTCTTTTGTAGGTTTGAGGCTACAAAGGGTGGAGACTTGCTGCTTTCTATGATGTCTTAAGGCCATCTTTCCTATTCACCTGTTCCTTCTCAGCAGTCTTAATTTCCTCAGCTAATCTTTTCAGTCTACAGCTTTATTGAAGCTTCCTTTCTGGCCAAACTCACAATGTTTTAAATTGTCCTACTGGGCTCTTTGCTCTTGATTTGCAACATAAATCTGACTAAATGCCCAAAAAACAGCCATTACCACAGCTTCAACATTAGACTGTCTTGAATTTTTTCTGCCAGATTAATTGGTTTACTGCCCTTAATCTTAGTTTCAGGTAAAGACTCAGGACATGAGCAAAATACAGACAAACTTTTTGCCAAGCCATAGGACCCATTGTCTGGAGTTCAGCACCAGTGCAGTCTTTCCCAGTAGAAACCTACTGAGCATCATCTTTACTGGTAGGATTTCTATCAGCCTTCTGGTTTTCTGAGCTGTGACCAGAATCTCCCATAAAAAACAACCCAAGATGTTCCAGTATCACTCTTTCAGGCTACATCTTCAAACCTTTCCAAACTCTTCTCCCAAACCATTCCCAAAGGCTCTCATTATGGTTGATACATAGTGTCCATTTGATAAGTTGAGAAGTTTAGCTAAGAGACTCAGCAGGGAGCCAGGGTCCTTAATTTGTAAATATCCTCATCCTGTGCAAGAGGAGGTCACAGAGATTTTGTGAGTGCTACACCCACCCTGGAGCAGGGGTGGCCTATATACAATATAGGGGAGGAGAAGAGGCTTATTTCCCATTTTTTGTTCTGGCTGCTGCCTTGAAGTGTTGCCCCAGTTCAATAATCACCACCAGTGCCCTCTAGAAGTCTTTTCATTTGCATAAATGAACCTCTATGCCCATACCCCTCTTATTCCAGACCCTGGCAATTAGCGCTCTACTTTGTTTACATGTATTTGATGAGATACTTGATACAAGAGGAATCATATGGTGCCTGTCTTTATGGTACTAGTTTATTTCACTTAGTATAATGTCTTCAAATGCCATCCTTATCATACTTTGTTAGAATTTCCTTTCTTTTTAAGACTCTGGAGGTTTCTATTGTGTATACATATACAACAATTTGCTTATTATTAATCTGTCATTGGACAGATTTGGATTTCTTTCATCACTAATCTATTATGAATAATTCTACAATGAACAGAAGTATACAAATAATTGTGAGATCTTGCTTTAAATGCCTTTGGATATAGATTTAGAAGTAGAATTCATATATCATACAATAATTTAATCTTCAATTTTTTTTGAGGAACCTCTATTACTTTCCATTGCAACTGTACCATTTTACATTCTCACCAACCACACAAAATCAGTGCAAATTCTCATCATCCTTGTCAACACTTGTGATTCTGTTTTATATTCACTTTTTTAGACTCTTCAACAGGTATGAGCTAGTACCTTGGTGTAGTTTTGATTTGCATTTCTCTAGTGATTAGAGATTTTTTAAAAATTTTATATGCTTGCTAGCCATTTGTGTATTTTACTTGGTGAAATGTCTATTCAAGTCCTTTGCTCACTTTTGAACTGGGTTGTTGTCATTGTTGAATTATAGGAGTTCTTTATATATACTTGATGTTAAACTCATCAGACATATAAATCGCAAATATTTTCCCCCATTCCATGAATTGCTTTTCCAGTGTGTTGATGGTACCCTCTGATGTACAGAAACTTAAAAATTTCAGTCTCATCCAATTTATCTAATTTTTCTTCATATCTATGTTTTCAATAAATTAAGATATGCTTAAGATAATTTCAATGCACCAAGCTTTCTCCCATGTTTTCTTATAAGATTTGTATAGTATAATCTCTTACATGCAGGACTTTCTTCCATTTTTCATTCATTTTAAAATATGATATAAGGTGTGGGTTCAATTTCATTTTTTGCATGTGAATATTAAGTTTTTCCAGTGTCATTTTTTGAAATGGTATTTTTCTCTCCTGAATGTTCTTGGCAATCTTCTGATAAACCATTTGGCTATAAATGCAAAGTTTTGTTCCTGGGCTGTTTATTTTGCATTTTATTTCACTGGTCTATATGCCTCTGTACCATTACTGTAATGTTTTGATTACTATAGTTTTGTGATAGGTTTTGAAATCAGGAAATATGAAACCTCTAGCTTTGTTCTTTTTTTCAATATTGTTTTGGTTATTTGGGAACTCTGAGATTCCATGGGTAATTTCAGAATGGAATTTCCTATTTTAGTAAAAAATACAAATGATACTAAACCTTAATTTTAATTATTAAACACAGGTCAGAATCAAGCTTAATCTAACACAGTCCTCGTCTTCCTATCTCTGGAAACTTATTGTACTAAGATACTTCACTCTGCCTATTGCACAGATGAATCAGGTTTCACACAAAAATTTATCTTTATTTCACATTTTCAGAGTGAGGTGGGTTTAAAGCACTCGTCCAGGTGGTGACTCAGGGATCCACGCTGTTTTGGACATGTGGCTATGCCATAAGGAACACGTAGTCATTAGATCTCAGTAAAGCAAGAACAAGAGGAAAGAGCCATACTGGTTGTGAACAACCTCTAGTCCACTCATATTTCCTTGACTAGCTCTAGGCACTGGACTCCTTAACTACAAAGAGGCCTAGAAATGTGTAGATGTATTTCATTTGATGAACAATGTTCATTTGGTGAATGCTGTCACTGACAGGAGCAACAGTATGTCTTTTGTGTGTATACTTTTAAAAGGCATCTCTTACATTATTTAATTTTGTGTCTGTCATAGCTTGCAGTTCTCCTATAGCTACTCTGAGAATAGAAACAATATGTCATGCATTTTTGAGTTTCTCTTCCTATCCAGCAAAATGTCTCTTCTATAATTGGCTCTTTCAACATTCATTCAATAAGTACATGTTGAGTTACCATAATTTGCACTGTTTTAGGCATTGTTTTAGAACACCTTGATATGAAAATACATCAGATTCTCTATCTGGTTTGCTGAATTAGTCATATGTTAACACAATGCATTTTAAATTATAATCCTGTTGAATATTAGGAAACAAAAGCATATAATAATAAGAAAAATGCTCTCATAACTAAATTTGTAAACAGTTGCTGCTAAGTAAACCAATAAAATGCCATCCTACTGTGGATTGTGTAAAATCTTGCCCTTTGGAGATTCCAATACTGAGGCAGAATAAGAGAGAGAAGGAAATACAATGGTGTCAGGAAATTATCAGGTGCTTCTGAGCTACCTGGAGGAGTGAAGTTTTCAAACAGTATTCCCCATTCTCCTGCATTGCCTGTGTGATAAGCAACATGTCAGGAGTAATAAAGAAAAATGGCCATGCGACTACAAACAGAAGAAACACATCTTTGGTACATTTCCATCCTGTCAGCAGTTTTCTGTCATACTCTAATGGAATCACATGAATAATTTTGTTTTCTCTAATAGGAACCGAAAATATATAATCTCATCAGGTTGTTTTTATATCCGAGTATGAAAAAATGAGTGCTAACATGATGAAAAGAAAAGATAAGCAATATAAATACAAGTACAACAGAATCTTTGTGGACACGATTATTTTAGATATTCATATGGCATCTGTGATAAGAGTGTTGTTTCTGTTTGCTCTTCTGTTCTTGATGAACCGTGGGTAGTTATCCAGGAATGGCAGGCCTCTTTGTCTTCCTATGTTTTTATACTGGGAAAAGAACATGTCTTTTTGGCTTACATATGCTTTTTACATATTTATTTTGCTCAATTGTGTGCTTATGAGCCTTCAATCTGCTCCTAGGGCATAATCCAAATGATTTTGACAATTTGTTATTGTCAGCTTTGGAGATGGGAACCCAAAGTCATCCTGTAACCTTAAAAACATATTAATTCAAACTTTGAAATTAGTCATTTAAAATTATTTCAGCAAATCTCCTACTGGTTCCCCCAGAACTTTTATTCAGTTTTTACCTGAGTTATTAGACATGTTGCTCAACTCCATACCTGCTTGTAGACAAGAGTTGAAATCCAAAACTTGATAACCAGAATTCACATACTACAATAAATGCATATAATAAACATTTAATAAACACTGGTTGAAATTAAGTCTGTTGAATTGAACTGAACTGAACTGAAAAATTAAAGACTTATGTGGTTCATCAAATTAGAACATTCTGTTAAAAATGAACACTGTAATCACTTTACCCTACAGGGATATGCTCTGCCTCTACAAGGTACACAGTTGTGTGAAGAACCATGTGCTTAGCCAGTCATGTGTTCAAGCACTGAAAGCGAGTTATTTTTGTTGCATAATGTCACTGTGACTTTCCTGTCTTTGTAACTCAAGAAATATGGGCCTTCACAAACCAAAGAGGAAGAAATGAATTATTCAACAATGATGTTGGAAAATTGGCTCATTATCTGGAAAAAAAAGTCCTCTGTTCAGTTTGCACCTCAGACCACACAGCAAAAATAAATCCTAGCTATATTTAAAAGTGAGAATAAAAAGGAAAATCATCAAAAACTAAAAGCGCATCTATTGACAGGGATTGGCAGTAGGAGGGAACCTGGAGAACAAGGGCAATTCTAAGTTTTCTCCGTTACTTCTTCATTGTCTTTTCAAAAATGATAGCAATTATTTTTGCATAATTTTCAAAATGAAGAAAAATATAAGTGAATATGTTATTAATCTTTAATGATGAACACTTTCAAAAGCATTAGGAGAAATGCTTTGGTATGACTTCTCTGTATCCATAAAAGCAACAAAATTTTAAAAATGAATGAAAAATGAGAGAAATATTTGAAACAAATAACACAAAGTATTAGCTTCTTCAGTGTACAAAGAAAAATTATTACTTGGAAAAAAATGCAATAAATTGGGAAAAAAAGATGAAACAGTAACTTCACAAAGTAAAATAAATATAAAATAACTAAATAAATAGGTAAGCCATAATTGTTATACAAAGATGTTTGTTATAGACTTACTTATAATTTTTTAAAAGTTAGGATCAACCTCAATGTGAAATAAAAGAATACTAAGTAGACTATTTTTTGAAGAGTATTTAGAAATATTTCAAAAAATACAGCATATTCAATTTTGTAAAGCATACACATATTGAAAATAAATACAAAAATATTAGCTATGCTTATCTCTTATAATTATTGTCATTTTAATTGTTCTCTGTATTGTTTGTATTATTTTGTATAACAATCATGTTTTTATAATTAGAAAATAGAGAAGCATTTATTTTAAGCATGGCCTTATTTTTAAAAAATAAGGTCTGTTCTTTAAGCTTAACAACTTTAAGCAGATAAAATACTGTAGAAACTCTGAATAAAACATTGGATGTTATTTCTGTGCATCTAACTTTCATGGACTGCTGCTTAACACAGAACAGAAAAGATAATAAATTCCTTAACTCTGATTTGACCATTTAATATTAACATCTGTGCCTACACTTTCTCTGTTCTCACTGTCATCTCTTCTCTTACTGGTTTAATTTTTACCCAGGTGTTAGGTAATATGGGACACTTTGAGAGTGTAAATTGCACTTTTGAAATAGATGATGTCCTTTTTCGCATCATTTGGAGAGGTTTAGAAGCAATAAGTGAGGCCAAGAGCTGAAGGCCCCTTATAGATGTCTGCGAAATTATTCCTCTCAATGATGTAGGGTTGCCCCACATCACATATTGTGTTTTCATCATTTGGACAAATTCTTTATCATCAATTGAATTCTTTCTGCTTCAGATTTAAAGAATCTAGATCATTCCCACATAAATACAAGTCATCTTCATGTGTTTAGACTTTTAGTATCTGGGTTTAATGGCTCACTTTTGCCTTCTTGGCCTGTCTTTGCCATCGTTGTCTAGTGGTTGTATTGTTGTTACTGTCATTCTTGTAGAGCAAAAATATGTCTGTGAAGGGTAATGAAGAGGGAAATTAAAACCACAAAGTTAAGAAAGGACTAGTCTTGTCTTTTACTTCATATTTGCTTTTATTTTAAAAAGAATAGATCTTTCCAATCCAACTGGGTTCATCCAGAATTGATATTTCTTCCCTTGACTGGCTAACATTTAGTTTTAACTGGATGGTCATTTGCAATAATTGTTAACCTTTCTGGATACTGTTCTTGAAAATTAAAGTACTTCTGTAAAAGCAATAAAAGTACTCACATTTTAGTATGAAAAAGAATTTAACAAATTATCTTGCTACTCATACAAGATATGGGTTTTCTTCAGGAACTCATTTGTGATCAACAAAACCAGAGGTGCCCAAAATCTAATAGTTCTAAAAGAGAAGAATGTGGAAGAAAAGGACACACCTTGTGAACAGGCATGCATCTACTCATGTGGCCAGTGCACTCACTCCCTCTGGTTTGGGTGGCAGTAAGTAGGAAGGAAAACATTTCTTCAGGGAGTTTCAATGAGTCCATGGTGACTACCACAAATACCCAGGGATCTAGCAATCCAAGTGAGGAATCTATGGAGCAGACAGATACTAGCCTCTGGATCATCTCCTTTCTCTGAACAGGAAGGGACAGAAAAGGAAGGACCATGAAAATTACCAATGAGAGAGTCACACATTGATTCACTCTGTCTTCTTTTAAACAATAAAAGGTGAATCACAGAAAGTGACCCAATAACAGGAAACCAAGACTAATGCTGAGGGTGTTTTTGGTAAATAGCAGCAGTTTTACCACCAAAATCCCAAATAAAGCCTTTCTCACATCTAGAGAAAAAGATAAAGCTCGTGTCAGGAAGGCTGACCACATACTTGTGTAATGACTCCATCCATCTCTGACAGCCCTGCCCAAGCCATGCATTTGTGGCAAAACCATATACCTTGTGCTAGCACAGGCGATGAAATGTAATGACAGTCTTTCCCTACTTCACTTCCAGCAGCTTCACAACAGCTGCTAATAAAGACACATGACTTTCATGGTTTCTGTGTCCCCAAAGCAGGCATGGAATTATGTTTTCCTCATTGGTCTGCACTCAGCCTAGAGAAACATGTCCTGGCAATGACAAGTCAACATTGAACTGACCTCTGGCTGCTTTCCAGGCTCGACTTCACTACTTCTCACTGAGCTTCCAGATTTCATGCTTCCACCGAACATACTTGTTTATTTTGAAAGAAAAAACAGCTATAGTTGCCTTGCTTGCAAATCCAATAGGATCAAGTCTTGTTCACAGAAAGTATTAGGATTCCAGCACACATGATTTTACTCTGGGTTGTTTATTTCTTTTTTTTTATTTAAAGAAAAAAAGAAAGAGAAAAAAAAACAAGACAAAACAGAAAAAAGGGTAGAGGTAATACACAGTTTTGAAGAAAAATATTAACACTAAGAAATCAGTAGTTGATGAGTTACATATTGTCCTCTTAGAAATAGTTGTTCAAGTTACAAAATCAAAGCATCAAAGGTGGACAGATACTCAGACATTCACAGTGCAAACCATTCTGTTCAATGATCTAATGAAAACTTAGTAATATGGTCATCTGTCTTACACAATTAAACATACATATAGTTATATTCTTTAGAGCACTTTCCTTCGCTTCACTTTCACAATTTCTATTATACATTTTGGATCTTATTAATCTCAGATTTTTATTATTTTTTTACACTAGAGAGACAATGTGATATTTACAAATGTGGGTCTTATTTATTTCACTTATGAGGATAGTCTCAAGTTTGCACCATTTACCTATAAAGGCTTCAAGATCATCTTTTTTATAGCTGAGTAATATTCCATTGTACAAAAGCACCACATCTTTTTCATCCACACTGCAGTTGATGGGCATTTTGGTTGTTTCCAATGTTTAGCTATTACAAATTGTGCTGCTATAAACATGGGTGCACATACATCATTGTGACATGATCTTTTCTATTTTGGGGGGAAATACCCAGGAGGGGAATAACTGAATTGAATGGGACTTCAAATCCTAGTTTTTTGAGGAATCTCCATATTGATTTCCACAGTGGCTGTACCAGTCTACACTCCCACCAACAGTGGAGAAACATTCCTTTTTCCCCACAGCCTTGCCAACATTTATTATCAGCTGATTTTTTTTGATGGCAGCCATTCTTTCGGGAGTGAGATGAGATTTCAATGACATTTTAATTTGCATTTCTCGAATGACCAGTGATGGTGAACATTTCCTCATATATTTATTTGCCATTTATATATCTTCATCTGAGGAATGTGTGCTCATCTCAGATGCCCATTTTTGGAAAGGGTTTTTTAATTTGGGAGGCTTGATGTTTTTCAATTCTGTATATATTCTGGATATATGTCCTTTGTCTGAGGTATTGTCAGCTATAATTGTTTCCCATTCTGTGGGTTTTCTTTTCACTTTGTTTGTGATTTCTTTTAAAGTGCAAAAACTTTTTAATAATATGAGATCCCAGTTGTTGATTCTTTGAAGTATTTCCTGTGCAGTTTACATTTTGTTCATGAATTTTTTGCATACCCCATATGTCTCCAAGTTTCCTACCTACCTTGTCTTCCAATAGATTTAGTGTTTCTCTTTTAATATTTAGATCTTGGATCCATTTTGACTTTAGTTTAATGTATGGTGACAGGCATGGGTCTAGTTTCAGTCTTCAGCATGTGGAAAGCCAATTTTTCCAACACCATTTATTAAAGATGCTATCCTTCTTTCAGTGGACATGTTTACCCCTTTGTCAAATATCAGGTGGTTTAGTGTCTTTGTAGTTGTGTTTGCATCTTCTAATCTGTTCCATTGGTCCTCAGGTCTGTTTCTTTGCCAGTACCATGCTGATTTTATCACTGTGGCTTTGTAGTATAATTTCAAGTCAGGAATTGAGATGCCTCCTGCTTTGTCTTTGTTGCCCAGAATCACCTTTGCTATTCTAGGTTTCTTCTGTTTCCAAATGAATTTTAGAAATGTTTTCTCTAAATCTGCAAGGTATGTCAGTGGTATTTTGATTGGAATTGCATTAGATCTGTATAACAGTTTTGGGAATGTAGCTATGTTCACAATGTTAGCTCTTCCAAACCAAGACCAAGGAATGTCCTTCCATTTTCTAATATCCTGTTCAATCTCCTTTTATAGAGTAGTATAACTTTCAGCATATAGGTCTTTTACATTCCTGGTTAGGTTGATTCCTAAATATTTCATTTTTAAAGTGCAATTGTGAAAGGTTATTTTTCTGTAATTTTTCTCTCAGTGAGATGTTTGTTTGTGTACAGGAATGTTATTGATTTTTGAGTGTTGACTTTGTATCCGGCTACACTGCTGAATTTGTTTATTATCTCTAGCAGTCTTTTAATGTAGTTTTTGGGGTCTTCTCTATAAAGTATCATGTCATAGGCAAATAATGATAATTCAACTTCTTTCCTAGCTTTATTCCTTTTATTTCTCTCTTTCTTGTCTTATTGCTCTGGCTAATATTTCCAGAACTATATTGAATAGGAATGATGATAGTGAACATCCTTGTCTCATTCCTGATTTTAGATTGAAGGTTTTCAGTTATTGTCCATTTAGTATAATGTTGGCTGTTGGTTTGTCATATATGGCCTTTATGAGATTGAGGTAAATACCATCTATTCCGAGTTTCTGTAGGGCTTTTATTGTGAACAAGTGTTGGACTTTATCAAAAGCTTTTTCTGCATCTATTGAGATGATCATGTGATTTTTATTTTTGGCTCTGTTGATGTGGTGTATTTATTCATTTGCATATGTTGAACCATCCCTGCATTCCTGGAATAAATCCCACTAAGTCATGGTGTATAATCTTGTTGATGATTTGCTGCATTTGATTTGCCAGTATTTTATTGAGAATCTTTGGGTCAATGTTCATTAGTGAGATTGGCCTATAGTTCTCCTTTTTTGGTTGGGTCTTTCTCTGGTTTAGTATCAGAGGGATACTTGCCTCTAGGAATCAGTTATGAAGCAGGGAGGACTGCTTCTCTTTTGATTTCATTGAAGAGTTTAAGGAGTATTGGAGTCAACTCGTGTCTAGATTTCTTGTAGAATTCAGCTGTGAATCAATCAGGACCTGGGCTTTTCTTTGTTGGTGAGTTTTTTAATCATGTTTTCAATTTCAACAACTGATATTGGGTTATTCAAAATTGTTCTATCTTTCTGTTTGATTTTTGGTAATTCATATGTTTCTAGAAATCTGTCCATTTCCTCTATGTTTTCCACCCTATGTGAGTAGACATTTTCAAAGTAGGTGTTCATGATCTTTTGAATTTCCATGGGATCTTTAGTGATTTTTCTCTTTTCACTCCTTATTGCATGAATTTGAATTTTTTCTTTCTTTTTGTTGATAAGGTTGGCTAAAGGTTTATTGATTTTGGTTATTCTCTCAAAAAACCAGCTCCTCGATTGATTAATTCTGTGTATTTTTTTTTTTAGTTTCAGTTGCATTGATTTCTTCTCTGATCTTTACAATTTCCTTTCTTCTATGAGCTTGAGCTTGAGATATAGTATCAGGTTATTTGTGCTCACTCCATTTTCTTGATGTGACAGTTTATTACTATATATTTCCCTCTTAGGACTGTTTTCATGGCATCCCACAGGTTACAGTATGTTGTTTCCACATTTTCATTGAATTGTAGGTATTGCTTTATTTCTTCTTTCATTTTGCCTGTAGCCCACTGGTTGTTCAGAAGGTTGTTTTTTTAATTTCCATGCATTTATTCTGGTTTCATCATTTCTTTTGCCATTAATTTCCAATTTCAGTGCACTATCATCAGATATTATGAGTGGGATAATTTCAATCCCTCTGCATTTACTTAAGAATGTTTTATGGGTTAATATATGGTCTATTTTGGAGAATGTCCCATGTGCAGCTGAGAAGAATGTATATTCTGATGTGGTTGGGTGAAACACTCTGTAAACATCTACTACTAAATCCATTTGCTCATAGGTATGATTCAATTCTGTTATTTCTTTGTTGACTTTTTGTCTAGTTGATCTATCTCTTTGTGACAGTGGAGTATTAAGTTCTCCTATTACAATTTTGTTCTTGCATATTTGACTTTTCATGTTCATTAGTATTTGTGTTATATAGTTGGGTGCTCCTGTATTTGTTACATATATATTTATAATTGTTAGTTCTTCCTCTTGAAGCTTTCCACTAACAAGTATGTAGTGACCTTCTTTATCTCTTTTAATCATTTTAGGTTTGAAGTTCACATTGTCTGCAAGCAGAATAGCTACCCCTGATTTTTTCTGGGTCCCTGTTGCATGGAATATTGTTTTCTATCCTTTGACTTTTAATCTATGAATTTCCTTTTGGGTCAGATATGTTTCTTGTTTGCAGTCTATTGTGGGATCCTGTTTCTTGATCCATTCTGTCAACCTTTTTCTTTTGATAGGTGAATTGATGCCATTTACATTTATGGATATCATTGATATGTACTGGCTCAACTTTGCCATGTTATGTTTCTGTTGTTTGTATTCTGCTTTTCCCTCTTGTTTAATTGCTTGCCCTGCCAAGTGATGTCTTTCTGCTGTTGTTCTGGAGATTGTGGTCATTTTTGTTTCTATCTAGTATGTCTTTCAATACTCTTTCTAAGGTTAGTTTGGTGGACATAAATTTCTTCAGTTGTTCTTTGTTGTGGAAGTATCTTGTTTCTCCATTAAATTTGAAAGAAAGTTTTGCTGGGTACATTAGTCTGGATTGAAAGTTGTTTCCTTTCAGGGACTGAAATACTTCACTTCCAGGTCATCTTAACTTAAGGGTTTGAGCTGAAAAGTCTGCTGTGATTCTGATAGGTGTTCCTTGATAGGTGAGTTGTGTCTTTTCTCTGACAGCTTTTAGTATTCTGTTTTTATGTTGTATGTCTGTGTGTAGATTATTGTATGTCTGTGTGTAGATTTATGTTGGTTGTGACTGTTTGGCATTCTATATGCCTCACTTATCTGCATATCAGATTTTTTCCCCATGTTTGGGAAATTTTCTGCTATTACTTTCTGTTTACTATATCATTTGCATTGACTCCTGCATCTTCATTGATGCCTAATAGTCTTATAGTGTTTCTCTTGGTGTCTGAAGCTGCTGTATTGTCATTTCATATTGCTTTATTGTCTTTAAAAGTTCTACTCTTTCATGATCGCTGACTGTGATCCTGTCTTCGAGGTCCAAAATTCTATCCTCAGATTCATTTAAATGTTTTTGCTGGTTTTCAATAGAAGTTTTTGTTTCTTGGACATCTCTTTGAATTTGTTTCATAGATTCTGCTTGTTTTCTATATTGTTCATTCAAGGTTTCAATCAATTTCCCATTTTTCTGTATTTTTTTATCTATTTCTTCTCTGGCTATGCTGATCAACTCATTTACCAAGGTTGTGATTTCTATCTTTATGTGGGAAACTGTTTCTAATTTGATTTCCTCTATAGCATCATGGATTTATTTCTTTATTTCATTTTGCTATCTTTTTGGAGATTTCTGGGGTATGACTTTTAACTTCCTCTATTTCAATGTCGCCTGCACTAGCTCCTGATGGGCTAGATGTTTGAAATTGCATTTTGCTTTTTCATTTTGTCATTTTCACTGTTTGTACAATTATTTGGTCTTTCAATCCTGATAGTCTCAACTATTGGTAGTGTGTAATATAGGGTCCTATTGTGTGGTTGATGTTTGTCCGATTGCTCAGTACCACAATGAATTCCTACTTCAGGGCCTGTTGGGTGAGTCTTATATTCTTCCTGGGCTGACAAGCCTAGGAATATTGATGTAGGTCAACTCTTAGTGCCTGCTGTTACTTTGTCTTCAGGTTATTCCAGGTCACAAATTCTCCCTGTCTATAGTGTTTGTGTTGGCTGAGGTCCTACTGTGTCCCTACTGTGTGCCTGTGTGTCTTATAAGCCTTTTGATTTTCTCCAAGTTGGGGGAGGCCTTATTGGCACACTCCTCACCCTGCCTGATGTTCTCTGTGTGGAGGAGGGAGTCACCCACACTCTTGCTAGACTCACAGTTACAGTTACAGTTAGTTGGAGGGAGCTTTACTACTGCCCCTATTCACCCACTGCAGACCTCTATATTAGGGGCATACTCACCACACTGACTGGAGCCTGCTGAGGTCTTCAGTTTGGCAGTAAATGAATCTCCCACCAAGCTAGCAGAGTTAATCCACTGTAGTTAAAGGTTCTGGGACAAAGGGTGGGAGCTGGAGTTCAACAGCAGTATTAGGTTGAGGAGGTAGAAGTGTCCCCGAAAGGCGGGCTGGAGTTATCAGTCTGGGTTCCCATTGGGGTACATGGGAAGCACGTGGCATAACTGCCTAGGCGGTTCAGGACTGAGGGGCGGGCCAGTGTTCTTGGTCAGGGCCTCTGTGGGGCACAAGGGAAGCATGCATTGTGGCAGCATAGGCAGTCAGCAGCCCAGAAGCAGCCTGAAGTGCTTGGTCTTGGCATCTGCAAAACACACAGGAAGCACACAACCTGGGTTGTTTACTTCTTTAGGTAGTGTAAAGGACTGTGCAGGCTGGGCCAAAGAATTGAAAGCAGAGTTTGAAAAAGACTTGAAGAAGTTTTGTTTTGGAACCCATGTAAAAATTAGATTATTATCTACTTTACAGTGTTATTATTCTGAGCATTTATGAGAACTGTGTTTGAACTTATTTGTTCTCTAAGGCCTTCATAAACTAAAGATTTGACATCAATGGTTTTTGAATATTTTAAAACTAAATCATTGTCCTGACAGCTAATACTATCAAAACAAATAACACAAATACCTTGGCCTTCTGAGCCTTCTCTTCAGAAGCAACTGAGTCAAATCAACTGATCTTCTACCAAGAATTTGGACAGAGAAACTTATAGAGCAGTTGACTCTTGATATCTCTTCTCCTACACACATATTATTACCACCATCAAGGAGACACTTTTATGTGAATACTTTTTTAAAAATTTTTATTTAGAAATTTTAATTTTATTTAATTTCATTTAAATTTTAATTTTATTTAGAAAGAAAAAAAAATAACCAAACAGAAAAAAAGGCTAAAAACAATACAGAATTCCAAAGGAAAAAAAGAAAAGAACAACAACAAAAAAAAAACCACTAAGAAATCACTAATTGATAAATTACATACTGTCATCTTGGAAATAGTTGTTCAAGTTACAAAATTAAAGCATACAAAGTAGACATTCAAACAGTGAGACAATTAACAGTTCTGCTCAACAATCTAACAAAAACAATAGTATGGTCATCTATCTTCCACACTTAAACATACAGGCAGTTATATCCTTTAAAGCACTTTCTTTTGCTCTCTCTATGTGAATACTTTTTAAAGTAAAATAATCTACCCATGTGTTATCCCAGAGGGAGATGCAGACTCGGGATTTTCTGGGCTGTGAAAACAAGGCTCCTATGCCACTGGGGAGACAACAGTAATAGTAAAGGAATATTTAAAGTTGAGAAAGAGAGTAGCTCAGGGACCTGCAATATATGTGTAGTAGGGATGGACAAAGAATTAGTTGGTGTACTTGCAATTAGCATAGAGATAAAGTGAGATGACCCCATATATAAACATTACTGAAGGTATCCCAGATATAGAAATGCAGACTGCCAAAAAATTTAACTTTTTCAGTTTCTCTTAAAGTGAAAGAAATATCTAAAGATTGCCAAAGCTGTCATAGTTATAGATTCTGCTTTAGAGAAGCAGTGTAAACACAGCCTCCCCAGGTAAAGACGATGTGTTGTTCTCAATTTTTCTGGCAGATATAAATTCACAAAAATGTCAGTGAAAAGAAACTACAGACACTATACTATTAGAGGCAGAAGCCTAAGATCCCAATACCTAATGGTTTCTCAAGGACCTGTAAATGAATTATCTTTGTTTTGAGTGAAAATTCTTATAATTCTGCTGTTGATGAATTAAGAGAAGACTTTGTTTATTTATGAAAAAAATTATAATCTTTAAAGATGTTCCTGTTTAAGGCTTGTCTTTTTGGCCCATTCATAATACTTATATACTTTTGTAAGCTGTTATGGTTTGTGTCTCGCTGTCCATCCAAAGCCTCTGCTCTCTCAGGGTCCCCCCCACCAGAGGTGAAGGAATCTAGAGTTTGTGATTGATTCATAGTGCAATGGTGGAATTAAGAGTGTTGGGGTTAAGGGTGGGTGATTGCTGGATCAAGCACTGATTGGACTGGCCCTGTCCTAATCCTGGTAGACAGGATAGAGTATAAAGGATGGGAAGAGGCTTATCTCTTCTCTCTCACTTGTTGCCTTTGCTATTCCCTGCCACCACAAACTATTGCCCTTCTGTCATGTGCCACTCTGCTTTGCAGCTGGCTGATCATGGACTGAAACATCTACAAACTATGAGCTAAATAAAACTTTCCTCCCTTAACTTGTGGGCATTGGGTATTTTGTCTCAGCCATGAGATAAGTAACTGAGACACAAGTGTACTGGTATTAGAGGATATTCTTGTGTATTTTTATATTTGTATGCATATATAAATTTATAAGCCTCAGCCAACTTCATATTAAGTGAGGAAAAACTGAAAGCTTTTTCCATAAAATTAGGAACAAGACAAGGGCGCCCACTATCTTCACTACTGTTCAATATATTTCTTGAAACATTAGACAGAGCAATCAGGTAAAAGAAAGGAAAAAGAGGGAGATATAAATGAAAGAAAAAAGTCAAATTATCATTATTTTCAGATGACATGGTCCTCTACATAGAAGACCCAAATCATTTCACCAAAAGATTCCTAGAATTATTAACCAAATTCAGTAGGAAATCAGTATACAAAATCAATATAAAAATAATTAATGTTTCTATAATCCAGTAAGGAATTCATTGAAAAACTAATTAGAAAAGCAATACCATTCACAGTCGAAATACCAACAGCATTCACCATAGTGCTAGAGGAAATCTTTAAATTCATATGGAACAGACAGAGATCAAGAATCACAAGAGGATAATAAGAAAAAAATCAAGAGACATCACAGCTCTATTCTACTGCAAGTTATACTACAAATTTATAGTGCTAAAAACACCATAGTATTGGCACAAAAGCTAATATATGAACCAAGGAAACAGAATAGAGGAAGTAGAATCAACTCCATACAATTTCAGTTATCTGATCTTTGACAAGGGACCAGAAACATGTTGGAGGAAAGACAGTCTCCTTAACAAATGATGCTAGGAAAAAAGACTGTTCACATGCAGAAGATTGAAGTCCAGGCCCTTCTATCTCACCCCATGTACTAGACTAAAATCAAAATGGATCAAAGACCTAAATGTTAAAACCCAAAAAATCTGCTGGAAGACAAAATATGTAAAACTTTTGAAGATATGAGAATAGGCAATGGCATTCTGAATAGAATCCCACTTGCAGAACAAATAGTACCAACAGTCAAAAATAACATCATAGCAAATTTAAAAGTTTCTTCACAGCAAAGGAAATAATTAACAAAGTTAAGACAACCTACAGAATGGTAAAAATTTTGCCAGGTATTCCTTGGGTAGAGAGCTAATATCTAAAATGTATAAACAATTAAAAAATACTAGACCTCCAAAATTAAAGACCCAATAAAAATGAGCAACTGAAATGAACAAGCACTTCTCAGAAGAAGAAATCCAAATAGCTTATAATGCATGAAAAAAATGTTCCAAATCTCTAGCCATTAGGGAAATGCAAATTAAAACAACATTTAGATTCTACCTCAGTCCAAAAAGAATGACTATGATCAAGAAATCAAATAGTAACAAATGATAACAAGGCTGTGGGCGAAAAGAAATCCTACATTGTTAGTGGGAATGAAAATTAATATAACTATTATGAAAATCATGGATATTACTCAAAAAACTAAATCTAGAAATTCCATTTGACCCAGGCAATCCCCTTCTGGATATCTTCCTGATAAACTTAAAAACATCTTATTTCAGTGATACATACATACCCTTACTTATAGCAGCACAAATCATGATAGCTAAATCTTCAAAGCATTCAATGTCTATCAGCAGATGAATACAGAAAATGTGGGATTTCTACAACATGGAGTACTATTCTGACATAAAGAAAGATCAATTAGTCATTTGTAATAAAAAAACAGATACACCTTGACATCACAATCTTAAGTTCAATAAATCAGACACATGAGCTTATACATCACATAGTTTTTCTTACATGAGAAGCCCAAAATATAAATAAAGAACAAAATAAAAGGTAATAGAAAATAGGGAGATAGGTCTTTTGCAGAAGGTAAGGAGACAGAGATGGAAGGCATGGGGATGGAGAGGAGGGAAAGAAGATGAAAAAGTAATTAAGTTCTGTTATATACATGTACTAAATCCCCACAAGGAATGTAATCAGTACATAATGAAAACATATATCTATAAAAATAAAATTTAAAAAGTAAACAAAATAACAGCATACTGTGCTGCATATATGCATGGAAATTAGTATTGGTAGGTAAAAAAAATGTTTATAAGCCTATGCCCTATGTAGAGAGTTTATAAGAATTCACAAACTTCTTGAGTCATGTGCCACTCTACACATTCCACTTACACTTTGTTCAACACACCTCTGCATAGCTACACAAAATTAAGAATGAAATTCCTCTGATGTGACTTCAGTAAAACTTGTACTGTCATTCTGATATTTTTTTCAGTTGTTGAATTGTATCCAGTAAGACGGAGGCATTATCAATGGCACTTTGTGCTTTTACTTAATCTCCTACATAGGAGTCCTTGTCTGCATAGGAGAGTAATAATAGTCTCTAACCTACCTTTGAGTCAATTTGTGAGATCAAATGAAACTATAGCTGTAAAAGGCTTGGGATGGTACCTGACATATATAAAACTTTTAAATATTGTACTATGATTCTTGTAAAACATCATAAATATGCAATGTATTAAATTAAAACAAAACCAGTATGTACACCATTCCTACTATGTGGCATCATTGTTGTATAAAATACACCTTTGTTAATGGACATTTAGTTCATATTGCATGAAATATTTATTGATTATCTGAAAGGATCACAAGAAATTGGGGTTGACTGATTATTGTCTTCATTAGGCTGAAAATAGAATAATTTAGGCAGGAAAATTACACTCATTCCAAATGGGACCTTCCCAGAACATGCAGTTAAATAAATCTATTAATGAATTGTGACTTCAACAATTTAAGATACACACAAGTATCCTTCACACTAAAATGACATTTTCTTAGTAGACTGTCCTGGCAGGTTGGGGTGTTCTTTTAAGCTTTTTAACAACAACAAGCTGCTTCCTAGTCAGGAATCTTAAAATAACTATGTCATTACACAAACATTCTACATTTACCTTCTGCCAAACTGTGTTCTGCTTCTTTTGGAAGAGTGAAATAAGATAAATCACCGTGACCCAGAAGCCTATGTCATAGAATGCTAATGTTCTTTAAGACAATAGGCATTCAATAAACTGTGGGAAAAGCCTCATGTTACAGGTATAGTTCCTTTCTGGAAGACTACTTTATTTCTTTGGTTTTACAAGCTGCTGTGCCAAACCCAATATAAATAAAGTGCTAGGAGAATACTGACACAAAGGTAAGAGCATATGCTTGTGTACCTATCTCAGCATGGCCTGCTGGGTCCATAGGAGGGGGCCTGGGGAGTTGAAAATGGTCCTCACAGCCAAATGAATAGCAAAGGTAGCCTGGCCAACAATTCAAAGAGCACCTAAGAATTAAACTGCATTAGCAAGCACCAAATTGGATATAGTGACAACATCATAAAAGCAAACATGAGATTTAGGCGACTTCTACCTCTGAGCAAAACTACTGCATTAGCAGAACTCAAGTAGCAGTGAACTAAGTCATACTGATGACTGAGTATAAGGCAAATAGGTTCCAGAGGGAAAAATCAGATTTTCAGTAAAATAGAAGAGGCCCAACAAATGAGGAGTCGGCAGAGAAATAGACAAAGAGGAAAATATTTAATAATTGTTTAGGCAATTAGCATGCAAAGATTTGGGAGCACAGAACTCATAACCAGCAAGAAATAAGGAAGGAAAGTGGCAAAGACCAGAAATGGAATCTGATACCTAGATAGTACTGTATGGCAGAAAGTAAGTCAGGAGTCAGGGATTCGAACTAGAACCAACAACCAGTCACTTGGGTCATACTCCCCAAAATTATGGCCTTATTGGTGGAAGCAAACTTATGTAATGTGTTTAACAGCAATTCTGCCAAAGACAGACTCCAGAAAACCATCATTCCTATGGCCTTGGGCTAGCCTTCTAACTTGCTTTGACTGGTAGAATTTGGCAGAAAAGACACCGTGTTCATTTGGAGCTAGTCCTTAATATGTGTACCTGTCAGTTTTACCACATGAAATGCTGTGCCTTGGAATTCATTTGCCATGCTGTGAAAAGTACAGATCTCCTAGAGAAATTATGTGGAAAAGAAAAAGTGTCCTCTAATCAAGTGTTGCAGCAGAGTTTGCAGCAAAAGCAGCATGAGCTTGAAGCCACGTAGAGGAGCCATCAAGAACATCCAGCCAAGTGAAGGCAGCCTGCCCTGCATGACATAGAACAGAAGAGTCACTCAGCTGAGCCCTGCTAGCTCACAGAATCATCAGAGATAATTAAATAACTTTTCCTTTAAACCATTGAATCTGGGGGCATTCATTATATAACAAAAAATTGAATCGATGAAGGTTATGGGAGGTGGGGTCAAAAAAGCAACTTTTAAAGAAAGTGAGTTTGGTTACCTCAGGGGTAATTTTATATGAGCTTGAATATTTCAAACTTCATTTTTTCAATTTCATTCAACCACTCTTTAAAAGCACAGGGGTTTGTGTAATAAGTTTCAGAAGCAAGGTTTTCATCAAATAATAATTAAAATTCACAATGTTGTATGGTTGAAAGGCAAACTTAATTCATCTAAAGAGTTTACTCTTTGTTGTACTATGACAATTCAATTAAAAGTAAAGACATTTCAGAGAAAATTCCAACATTCCAAGACAGTTTCACACACACTGTGACCAACAAATACTTTGACTATGAGTTTCTGAGTCTTTCATCTCAAAATGTTGCAATTCCTTAATTTACTGTCATAGATAAACATGATTTCTTACAGTGAACTTTTCAACAATGAGACGGTCTCTGTTCATGATGATTATTACTTACATAACATTACCTCTGTGTCTGTACTAGCCAACATTTTACAAGGTATCATTCTGAGTATAACTGTCAGATAATAGGAGAAAACAAAAAAAAATGGTTTAGAACTGAGAAAGAACCAGAAAAGTAGTCAAAGTCCTAAATCAGCATTCTGAGAGTTAATGTGACAGCATTTTCTGAAACATCAAAGTAGACCAAGACAGACTCTGGCAAGTGAAGAGTTGGAAGTAAGAAAATCAAGGCACAAGCTGATATTTTTCTGATTTCCTATGGTCAATAACCAGTCGAGGATCTGGAAACTTTGATACTAAATAAGGAATGACTTAACTAATTATGAGACCTCAAAAGTCAGGGCTGCCCATGTCTGTAATCTAAATATTATTAAGTCCAAACCAATTACCCCAGAAGTCAGAACTCAGAATTGCTTCAATTTTCTTTTATAGCTTTCCTGAGAAAAGTAAATAGTGACTATAAGAGGGCAGATCATAGCCCATAGATATTTGTGGAAATGAATTCCCTTTTCCTACAATTAAAATAATCAGGCTTCATCTCAAATAGAGGATGACATAAGGTTGAAGTCCCATCACTTTAATTCTCTAGGACTTCTCACTTGAGAATGAAAAATTCTTGAATAATTCCATTGCATTTGTCTCACTAGAAAGAAGTCTGCCCTTAGTGATATGATCATGACTAACACAGACGTATTTGGCTACATTGCTGTCTGAAAGTGCCTTCAATATCGTGTGACTTTAGGAAGTAGGGCAGTTGCCTTGAGTTATGAATCAAAAGCACTCCCATTGCTTCACTGTCTGTTGCTCAAATGAGCTACTAGATGAAAATAAACATCCACTTGAAGAGCAATATTTCCAATAATCCTGACTGAAAGGACACCTTCCTTGAAACAAATACTAATTCTGTTTAGAATGGAGGATTTCCAACTGCACATTAAAATCTCAAGGGACAACTTTGGAGTCTTCCCAGCTAGTAGTGACTTGACGTACTCTATGGTGAGCTAGGCATGTCATAGCATTTTCTGAAACATTAAACTGGGCCAAGCTGGGTCAAACTGGGCCAAGCCAAGTAGGAATTCAAGGCAGAGATCAGTATTTCTATGAGTTAGTATTCTGTCTCCATCAGAGGATTATGATTTAAATGCTGAACGAGGAACATTTCTGCAAAATGTGATGGCACAAATCTGTTCTACTTCTTCAGGGACTTTGACCAGTGAAACAATTCACTGGCCAGAAAAAGAATGATTAGATCTTCAAAAGATCTTCACTGCTGATTATGGGCTGAAAATAGCATATCATCAAATAGAAATATCATAAAAATCTTTTCAATTCATATTCATGAAAAGTAACCAATTTGTAAATGGTGGGATATTTTTGAAGAAGCTAAGATTACAAATTTTAAATGTATACAGTAACTCTAAGCTAACAAAATACTAACAAGTGGAATCTATTGAGGATCTGCTTTAAGAAACAGATTAATTTTAATAAATATATTAGTCATTTACTTACAAATGGCAATAACATTCTAGCACATAGACACCAAGCCATAAAAATTCAAACATGGTTTTGATTTAAGGAATTCTCCAGTATCCAACCCAACAGCTTACTGAGAATTAGCTCTGCACTAGGCTCTATGATAGACACTACGAAGATTAACCAGACAGGGTCTGTGCATTAAGAGTAGACAGTGTAATGGAGGCAAGAAGGATTCCATTAAATATTATATAATAAGATAAATGTTGTGCTTTTGTGATGAATAATATGCTTTCAGAAAACAAGAGTGAAGATGAGCTCAATTCTATTAAGTGAATGTATTAATAAGTCATGGGGAAATATGTAAGATGGGAATTGGTATTTCCATTTCATGAAGTTAGGTAATAGGTCATAAAATGAAGAAGAGTTAGAAATGTGTCACAGTAGAAAAATAAATGTACACAAAGCAATGACTGTAGGAAGGGGAGGAGCATTTTTTGGAAATAATATAATTGCATCCTAGAAGGACAGCAGAAGAGAAATAAATCTAGATTGCTAGTAACCTAGAATCTGTTCTGGAGTTAGAACTTTATCCTATAGACAGTGGTAAGCTAGAAAATGTTGGAATCCAGGGAGTTATTTGAAAAGATCTCTATGTGTATAGAAAGTACTCAAGCAGAGCAGTCTTTTGGTTCAGAGAGAACTAGGATATGTATAATAGGAAAACTATAAAAAAAGAATCCACTTCTGTAGTGGGAGTCACTGCTATGAATTGACAAGGGCTAAGATTTTGAAAGGAAAAAAAATGCTTGCACATCAAATGGTCAAGCTCTAACAGTGCTGGCAGAATATCTGAGAATAATAAAGCATGCTAATAAGCTCACCACCCACACCACAGCACCCAACACCCACATAGTTTAAGTCTAGTACCTCACAAGTCCCATAAACAATACTTTCCTCAATTTGGAGCCCACGTGAGATAGACTACAATAACAAGGAAGTGATTGGGTTAAGTCTTGAAGTATTATTGTGCCGGTAGGCCAACCTGAAAGTTTATACAGAAGAATAGATAAAGAAATAGAGAAAAGGGCATTGTTTCACACAGCTAGATCATCTATCAAATGTGTTGGAAGTTGGGGGAACAGAAGTCTCTTTGGATCTAAAAGCATCACTTGGAGAAGTGAACATTGACAACAAGAGATGATCCAGCATTTGCATGAGTACCTCCAGTTCCCAGAATCAGTGGTCCCCAGGGGAGTGAAGCTGACTTTCTCTTTTTGTCTGTCTTTATCTGAGTCAGTGTCACTGATGTCTCCTGTCCTGAAGAGCTGTTTACATTGTTCCTCAAGGACATCTTATCAACAGCTGCCTGCACTTTGATCAAAGAAACATGATTCCAGAACATGCTCTGTGGAATAGTCCCTCATCAAAGGTCCAGGGCTCTTCTAAACTACAAAAAGGAAGTGTGAGATCTTGGCAGCCACAGGAAGTGCAGGGCCGCTGGAAGACAGAGTATCTCCTCTTTCTGAAACTGGAGGCTAACAAATTGCCAGCTTGAGATTTCTTCTCTGATACTATGGAAAAATTCACTTCTGTATATGAACACATAAATGAATTTCATGCTCTATTTCTCCCTTCCTTCTTTCCTGAGTACATTTTTTTTAACTCCATGAGAAGCTTCTATCTCTACCACCACTGCAGACCTGGGCTTCTGACTTCTCCTAGTTGTCTAGGAAGGCCTCTGTGAATATTGCGTTTCACTGTTGTTAATAGAAAACACAGTTGGGTCTGGAGGAAAGAATATGTCATGCAGATGGGCACACACCTCAAGGTGACTCAACAATATTCCATGACAGGGATGAAGCACTTCACTGTACTTTTCAGAACTGGATATTTGAAAATACCTATTGCTTATGTCTAATCCCAAAGGTCACCAACTCCTCAGCAATGACACTATGCATTAATCTAGTTTAATTAATCTAGTTTAATCAGTGAATTATGGTACAAGAAAACATATCCATCCTTTGCCAGATTTCTCACCAAACTGGAAAAATATGGGCTAAAATAACTCTTCATTTCTGTCTGAAACAGAAGGATACTAACACCTGCGTATCTACAAAAGGATAGAGGAATAACAAAGGCATAAGCTGTGATCCTGCTCTGCCCTCTAACACTGTAGAGTTCCCAAAATAATGTCTCAGGGTATTGATGCCTGATATTTAAGGTATAGAATAGGCTTTGAAGGAACTCTAAGACAAAAGAATGACTTTTTACCTCCATTAATAGATTGGGAAAAATTATTTTAAAAGGCAATTTAGGAGAGACCTGAAAACTGATATCTCTGAAAGAGAAATAAAATATAACAGTATTTAAATCTGAAAAAACATGTATTATAATCCAAAGAGATGTACTAATCATTGCATAATACTTAACTCTACCCCGACTACCTCAGTGGCCTAAAACCAATAACTCTGTAGGTGTATGCATCATCTTCCTATCCACCTGGAGCCTATCTGAAATGATGTTTTAAAAATGAGGGAAACATGATTGGCTTAAATCTAGAAATGTTAACATACTCCTGGGTAACCTATATTAGCAACATCTCAAGCCTCAGCTTCACACCTAGGGTGATTTCAGTTCTGTTTAGTAGCCCATCCCCAGATAAGTGTGCAGAATATTCTTGTCTTTCATGCTATCAACTTCACTCTCTCATTGTACTGGATCTCCCTTCTTCAAGAGTATGCCTTCCCTATAAGAGAAAGAAAACACATGAGGTAGTTAGGGGAGCCCAGTAACATCTCAAATCATAGAAGGGAATCACTCCTGCTGTCCACAGAAGATGCTGAGGCTGCTGTCTCTTCTGATCTTGAAGATAAGTGGTAACAAAGAAGAGGATTAGGGATCAAAGGATCTAAGACCGCCATGCTAGGAAAAAGGGCCCCTACACTGGAGAGACTATTAGAAATCTCCAAATAATCATGGAGGAAGACACATCTGATACTCTGCTTTACCCTTCTGATAGTATGGGACTCTCAGGGGCACATCACACACATTGTTAGATATGAATCTGCATGTAGGAAGGGTCATTCTGGAGGCCAAGTGCAAAGCAATCCCTAGTTATTATTAGGTTAGAGTACAGGAAATGGGGATGGGTTTTCTTGAAATTCTAAAGAAAAATTAAACCTCTTTGTGGGGCAGCAAAGATGTGTTTGGAAGAATTCATTAACTTACCTCTTAAATAGTTTCAGAGTATGAATGAGTTTCAACACAAACCAAGTGGAGGGAAAACCTCAGACTGTTTCTCCTCATTGTTCCCACTTCAATAGGAGCACAGAGGACTTTTCATCCCAGCCCCTGTAACCCCTGCTGCTGTTTAGGCCCCAAACTTTGCTTTTGGGGGTTTTCAGATGTGCTAGCCATTAACAAAGGAATTTTCACATGGGAATTTTACTGAGCTGAGTTTCTGATCTGAAAACATGAGCACATGAAGACCAACAAAACAACAGCTGATGAGTGTTGATGGGATAAGGAGAAAAGGAAAAAGGAAAAAATAAATTTGACATTCAGCAGACAAAATAAACATGGCATTGGAATGAAAATGAATGTAGTTAAGGAAATGGAGGCTTGAACTACAAGTTCAAAAGTGAGGACATCAGGGGAAGGTGAGATGTGTCAGATGCTATCCGCAGAAGTCAACTCTGGTGCTCTTTGGTATCTTCCCCAGTTCAGGCACTAGAGGGTTGGAGAGGCATAAGACGGATCCAAGAGATTCTTAATTTATCTCCTAAATGATATCCCAACTTTGTTTTGCCCTCAAATGAAAGGAACTAGGCTGTCTCCACTCCTTACTCCTACACACACACACTTTGGACTCAGAAAATATTTTTTACTATTGCATTTTCTTATTCTACCTTCAGCAGGGAAAGAAGGAGAAGAAGGAGAAGAAGAAGAAGAAGAAGAAGAAGAAGAAG
>PVJX010026077.1:0-19101 GCA_004027295.1 Dolichotis patagonum | reverse complement strand
CTTTAAAGGTTAGGACCCAGGAGAAGATTAGAACAGTTTCAAAATGCGTCAGTTTCAAAATGCATGACCTCTTACTGCCATTTTCTTCCAGAAGCTCACACTACAGGCATTTTTTCAGAAGAGAGAAGTCAAATGTTAGTTCTTCTGATGGGAGGTGACAGCAGAAGGGTCCTGAGAGACATGACATGGGGAAGATCCAACACTCAGAGGGCTGAGGGTGAGTACTATGGGATTCCAGTGAGTAAGAACTGGCACTCCGAATTCCCAAACTGCCAGCAAGTGCGGTCCTTAGCATTTTTTATAGTTTACAATTATAAATCGTTAGTGATCTTTCAGAACAATTTTTTGTTCCGTCTCCAATCTAGCTATGGACTGGCATCTGTGGCTGGCACTCTGCCACACCCCAGACCCAAGGAACAGTGACCGAGTTCACCACAGAGGATCACTGCAGCGGACGCAGGACGAGCTGCTCAGAGAAGTACGAAGAGGGCAGAGTGAACCGCTGGCTGAGTGTGGCCCACCGCCATCCAGCCGCCTCCTGCAGTTTATAAAGCCACGCGGCCTTGGGCAGCTCCCTGGACTGCAGAGAATCGAGGTCAGTCTAACCCAACCCCGTGTGTAAACACAGGTGGTGCAACCCTTTCACACGCAGCTACCCCGTGGCTGGGCATTCAGGGGTTTAACCCTGGGGTGATGGCTCGTCACCTTCCTCTCCTAAGCACCCAGGGAAAGCAGGGCTGAGCTCAACCACAGACGCCAGGCCAGCCTGCAGGTGCCCCATCAGCGCACGGCTCTTCCTGACTCACTCAGAAGCTCTTACGGTAAAGGCACTAAACTTGGGGACTGCTCAGCATTTAAGTCATTGCTCTAACATGGGGGTGCAGAGAGGGGAGCGGGGGAACATTCACAGAGGAAATACAAAGGGATTGGGGGGTAACCCAAACACTGAGGAGCAGGGGGGCATGAGGATAACCTGGGCGTGCCAGGATGGGCCGAGGAGGCTCCAGCGAGGCAATAGCTCCCTTTGGACCAGAAAGAACAGTGCCTCCCTGACGAGATGCCTGACAACCTCACAAAGCTTCTTAGACCAAAAAATTCAGAATACAAACTGTGCTAAAAAGACAAAACTAATTGGCTTTTCCATCTGGTCCCTTTCTCCATTTTATCCCATTCTTGAACAGGATAAAAAGACATCTTAATAATGCAATTTTATCTTGGCTGTCTTCAAAGTCATATGGTTTCACTCTCACTCCATACTTTACTTTTTTCTTTTGGTTTATCATAAGAAAACACGAATCAGTTTTTCCATAAAAATTATAATGAACCTAAGTCAACTTCCTCCGAACAAGTTATTATTTTATACCTGAGGAACAATTCACTGCTTTTAGCCTGCTGACTGGGGAATAAACCTAAAAAACTTACTATCTTTCTTTTCCCCTCTCCGCACACCTTGGAATTTTGAAGTGTAAGAAACATGAGTCACTATTTAACCTGCCTCTTCATTTTACAAATATAGAAATCTTACTTCCTACTGCCAGAGCAGAGGCCGCATCTTCTTTAAGATCAATTTCTGTCTTTCTTATCCCCTCTTAATCAAAGCACAGGTGACATCTAGGCCCCAGCTGTGACATCCTGCCACCTAAACTACCTGGGAGCACTTTTCCAGTTCACACAAGCTCATAGTTGACCTGGACATCAGCCGCATCTACTCGGAAGTGCACACCTCGGGGGGCTGTGGGCTTTATCCACATGTGACTTACTGCCTCCACTATTTCTCTCTAATGCTTCTGTAAACCGAAAATGATCAAAAGGAGAACGCAGGACTGCTCTGGCGTCCAAAACCAGAGTAAAGATAATCATTTGCAATTGTGCCTTGATAAAAGCTTTTATAGTCTGTTCTTAATTACCTGGAGATGAGTTATTTAGTAGAGGAGATAATAACACAACTCCACTAGGGACCAGATAAAAGGATAAAAGATGTACAGAAATAAGCCAATCCTAATATCACAACTATCTAAAAGTTTCTAAATAAGACATAGAATACAATTTAGAGCAGAACAACTGTGAGCTCTTGAAATACCACTAACTTTTGCTTTTACTTCCCAGCTTCCCTTTAACAAGCCACGAACCTTGGAGATACTTCATTTGCAAAGGAAAGTGCATCCATCCAACTTGCAGGACCCTAACCCAAGCCCACGCTCCTTCCTGTCAGGCAAGGAATCTCAGATCCAGATGAGGTCCTCCCCGGGAGTAACCAACCCCAAGCCCCTAAGGGACAGGGAAGAGAGTTTAGACACACGCACAGGATGCCCACTGGTGTGCGCAGAGCCCTCGCAGACAGGGACCGAGGTTTACAGAGGGAAAGGGCAGGCAGAGACAGACCCTCTCCACATTTCAGCACGGAGTACCACGGAACCTGAGAATTCTACATTTTAACAACACAGGCACACGGAAGTGTACGTGGCAAGGGGTACACTTTGTCATAAACACTTTCACTTGGCAGTTTGTTAGTGCAATCTGTAACTTTTCACTACTTGACCAGAGGTAAGAGTGCCTTCTTCTGTGCTCCTGTCCCAGGCCTCACACTTGTCAGGTGCTGACCTAACAGGGGCTTAACTAAGAAAACTTCACGACTGGAATGAATAAAAACAACGTGGTATTTTAATAAAATGGATACTACTCAGCCACAAAGAAGGATAAACTTGACACTTTTATAGGTAAATGGATGCAACTTGAGACCATACTCATAAGTGAAATAAATCAGACACGCATGTGTAAACATCATATTGTTTCACTAGGGTGAGAAGCTGAAACACTATATATGTAATAGTTCAGATGGTTTTGCTACTGATTTCTGAGCTCACTGAAGAGAAAGGTTTGTGCTAGTATTGTTCAGACAATTAAATGCAGAAGTCTTGTACTCTAACTGATTTGAAGATAACAATATGCAATGTATATACTATTGTTACCCCCAAATTATCATGTTTTGAAATTTGGGGATTTTTTTCTCTTTAAAATAAAATGAATGAATGAATGAAAGAAAGAAAGCAAGAAAGTAAGAAAGCAAGTAAGAGGAGAAAAAAGGAACAGAAACATTTCTAAGTGCTGGAGTCCCCCTGCCACTCTGGTCAATGAGGATAAACCCAATGTGCACAGATGGGCAGTCTGAAATCTGCTCAGTTCACAGCTGTGTCTTGGGGCGGACTCCTTACTGTACTTGAATCCTTAAAAATCCATGTTTTTCACACACGAGGCCTCCTAATATATCAAGCCCTTCTAGCAGATGCACCACGGATGAAAGCCTTTGTAATGTGAGAAAACACTGGTGATGCAGGCCTTATGAGAGATGGCTTCTGCACCTCCAACACCAGGCTTCCTAAGACACACTCGTGGGCAGCTCTACAATTCCTCTGCGGGATCGTTATCTCTTTCTTGAAAAAGTTAGAGCCTAACACCCATGTAAACTGCACTTCGCTGTATGACAGAATTGCTCTGGAGCTCAGTCACCATCTTAGAGCTGACCCTCAATTCTCCAACTCAAGTTCCAGGTCAGTAAACACACTGTCTCTGTCATGGTGACACAGTGTGACCCAGAGGGAGTAACGTGCCATGGCAGTGATGCTTTTTATCTAATCCAAAGAGGGAGACTGGAACTTGGAGCAAAGCAGATCCCTTGGCTTCTGGAAGGCAAGGGGAAAAGGCACGAAGGAGAGCCTGAGAACAAGTCTTGAAGTTATTGTAACAACAATCACAGCATCGCCTATGAAACAATGACCAGACTTACATGCTCATCAAACTTGTCATTTCATACATGAAATACACTAACTGAAACGGGGTATTCCATTTACTCATCTGTAAGCAGAAGCTTATCCCTATGGTCTCCCTGAAAAATCTATAATTCTATAGCTGTTCTTACAGCATCCTGGAAAAGTTAAGCCAGAAGTTGAAAAATATTGCTCTCCCAACTTCTCACAATCAAGCCTGTCCAGAGACCTGCTGCTAACTCTACCTCTGTGTGAACTCGCTCTAACTGGAGAGAGCCTCTTACCATGGGCCATGAATGTAAGAAAGGGTCTGAAGCCCCCTACCAACCCATCACTTGCATGAAAGTGAAGTGAGAAACTCCAACCAAAAAAAAGCATTACGCGTTATTTTTGGACAAATGTTCAGATTAGCTCATGCAGTAGATCGAAAGTAGATAGCATACTGGTTTAGGAAAGATTAACTTAAATCAGTGGAAAAAAACCATAAATCCTTTTAAGCTATAAACCGAGGGCGTCCAGTTACACGAGCTGGTGGGTCGTCCGCCCAGGCCCAGCTGCTCCACAGCCGCGTAATGAACGCTGGTCCTCTCATCTGCTGTGTGATTTTACGGCTGGCAGAAAGGATGGTGAGCCAAAGGCAAATTGTGTTTATTTAAATCTGAAACAAATCTTTGCCCATCCTCAATTTTGTTTTACTACTCTGCTTTTCAGTTAGAATACATGATTTCAGTTTCAGAGCACATTCAAAAAATTAAATATGACATTAAGTTTATTATAGTTATTGAACTTACCGGGGAAGGAATAAAGGCTTCATGAAACTTCTTTGGATTAATTCTCAGCACACCCTTTAAAACAAAAAATAAAATCTGTGAGAACCTAACTAGCTGTATATGTATGATTTTTCCATATGTATACTACTCTCCGATAAAAAGTTATGCAAACAATTTAATGTGAAAACAAGTTAGAGGTACGAGAAATAGTCATCAAATGCACGGAACATGACCAACATTGCGTGTGTAACACCAGCTTCCACAGAAGCAACGCCAGGGCCGGCACCTTGCTGTGAACACACCAAGGTGAGGGACCCAAGAGCCACACGAAGTGGGAAAGGGACACTTGTGTGCTGTTCCTCGCATCAAAACCTCACTCTAGGAACAGGCTACCCGGGCACCATGCCTCACACGTAATACTCTTTTTTATTCTCCCACTCCCAAGATCTTTGCAAAACTGCTTGTTTGTGTGGCAGTTTGCAGCGATCAAGCTGATTTCCAACCTGTAACTCAGGGTCTAGGAACAGGATGCATAAGTTTTACCGTGGCCCCTCTGCAGAGCTGAATGAGTCAATAATTCAAAATGGTCCATAACCTGCTCTTAATGCAAAAGGGAACACTGGCTCCATCAGCCAGGCCACCCAGTCTGCCTTTGACTTCATGTTATTCCAGCGCCAAATCAGGGTCCGCTTCTATTTATGCACAGGGGCGCACGTGGGCGTAGTCTTCAATAGCAGTTCAGTGTTTCAGGCCTCTGCAGGAAGCCGTAACCCTCCCAGGTTCCAGCTGCACTCGCAGCCCACTGGAACACATGGATGGAAGCAGTTATTTTCCTAACAGCCAGACTCAAAGGATAACTTGAGAAAGTGTTTGAAATAACCTCTCCTCCTAAAGCAAGTCACTCAAAGATACATAATTAACAAAACAGGTAAAGGTGTAAAATTAAGCAGACAATACTTTCGTTCTTTCACCAGTGTACCATGGTTAAATTACAAACGTCCATTCCAAGTACACTACTGAAAATAACCATCCCGTCCTTGATTATTTATCAATGCTGGCAGGTCAAAGGCCTGAGACACACCAGGCAGAAGGATAACTAAGCCTGGTCCTTGTGCAGAGCACCGTCCAGGGAGGGCCCAGCTGAGTTTCAGCCGGACGCAGGACAGGCTTCAGAGATGGCTCCTGACCTTGTGCTTAGGGAACAGCAAACCCTGCGGGAGATCAGAAGGGAGGACAGCAGAGTGGGGGAGAAGGCCGACCCTCTGCGTGGGGTCAGCGAGGGGTGCGGCCCTAGGCCTCCATTGAAGAGTGCAGAAGGGGGTTCACTTCCAGCACAGCTGGAGCTGCTAGGGACAGCGGGGGAGACTCACATTTATCATAAATATTCACGCAGTCGACAAGTACTTGCTGACGACTAGGATGACAGGCGCCCCCTCGGTGGAGGGAACACAAAGAGTAACAGACGGTCTCTATGTCTCCACCATCTCAGACTCAGTCTAGGGAGACAAAGAGACCCCAAACAACGAAGGCAGATTCACTGAAATGACGTTTACCACAGTCTCGCAATTGCCTGTGGGTCCAGGCAATTGTTTTTAAAAAAAATTCCTACTGTCCCATCTTCCCTTCTGGTTCAGTGGATGTTTAGCACATAAGAAAGTACTGAGACGAAAATGTTCCTGCTTTGAATGAGCCTTTAATTACAGAGTATTCAGAAGCTCAAGCAGCCCAAGGCTGCTGCTGGGCTCTAAGAGAAAAAGACATTCAAAGCACGTCAAAGATTGTATCCTGACTCTCTATCAATACAAAAAAGCATACGAGAAAGGACAGGAGCCTTGCTCCAGAACAGCATCTGTAAATGTGAAAGGAGCACAGTCTGAAGAACTGGACCTCAGGAAGAGACCCAGGAGAGCACAGCCGTACTAGGAAAGCTCCAAGAACAGGGGCCTGCGGCAGACGGGGCCACCCACTGGCCTGGCCCACGGAGGAGCTGGCAGGAGGGCCTGTGGAGAGACTGCAGCAGACTTCCAGCAGACGCTTTGCTTCCCACTTTCTAGCCAGCCCCAGCCTCACCTGAGCCCCAGTCTCCTTCCTAACCCTCTCCTGGGCCAGGAGCCTAGGGCGAGGGGCCCGGCTCCTCCATCTTGGCTCAGGAAGCCCCTCGCCAAATCAAACCCTGCCTGGCCCCAGCCTGCAGCTTCCCTGGGTGCTCTCAGGGACCATTTCACTCTCACACCCCTGGGTCTCAGAGACTGGGGGAAGACTGTCTCCTCCTGGCTTCCTTATTGTGCCTTGAATTCCTCCCCCTCCACTTTCTTTCTAAAACTCCAAATCCTGTGCCACTGGCTCCTGCTATGTCCCTTGACACTGTCATCTTCAAACTTCCTGCTCACAGCAGAATGCACTTTTTGGCTCTGAGCTCACAGACACCCCACCCCCACTCCTGTCACCTCTTCTGGGATTTCCCACCTACACCAAGGACAAGGTCACCCCAAACTGTCGCTGCAACCACATTCTCCTCCCACCCCAGCCGTGTCCACCACTTGTCCCTTGTCATCAGCACCAATTACACTACTTCCAAACACAAAACGCCAAGCGTCAGGCTTTCTGATGACAATCCTGTCCTCCCAGCTCACGGTAGAAACGCTACTTCAACAATTCTTCAACTCTGCAATGGCGGCCAGGCCACCGCCCAGATCACTCTTTTACTCCTCACCGTCCTCTCCCTCAGTTTACTCCCTCCCTCAGCAGCCTGCCATTACCTCTGGCCCCCAGAGCGCTCGGGCTTCTTCCCCTCTCCCCAGCCCGCAGGGCCCCCTCTCCAGCGGTCCGCTATCCGCCTTCCCCCGCCTACACTTGCGGAGCTGAATGGTACTGTAGAAAAAGACCACATAACTGGGCTAATTAGTCCAAGTTGGCAATCCCAAACATGTTTTATTTGGCTTATAAAATGTTTGAGAATGCTTAAACTGAGGAATTTCACACATAAAAAAATATGTATTTTCTTGAAAAAAATTGCAAGCTCCAGCAGCTGTGGACAGCTATGTGCACATGGCAGCAGCCACCTGAGCTGCAGAGCAGATGCCCTCTGACAGCAATAAAAACCATCTCGAGGACCACTCACGTGGGCGGCACAGGCTGCACAGTGTGCGCAGAACTCTGGATCTGTGAGCTGCCGTAACCCTCACGGCCACTGCATTATACGACACTATTACCACACTTCAGCAGAGAAGAAAACCCACCGAGGCACTGAACTGGTGAGTCAGTCGTGCATGGCCACACCACATCCAAGTCCTTCAGTCTCCGTGGCCCTTGGCCACGGCAGACACCTCTCTGCTGCCGCAGCTGCCACCAGGTCCTCTTAGCCCACATACGCTGCCTCCTGTCCTGGCCTCCCCGACAACTGGCACCACAGCCCAATCTTCAGCCTCCCCCATCTTGGTGACCGCAACGTCGCTCCTCAACTGCTGCAATTAAACACCTAGGAGTTACCCTAGGTTCCTTTCTGTGCTCCCCTTCCTCATCCAATCTGTCTGCCTGTCGGCTCGGCTCGCGCTCGAAGTCCACCCACATCTCCCCGTCCTCGCAGCCACCGTCCTCGCCTGCATCTCTGCATGCTCCTAGCGGCCTCCTAAGCAGCCCCCAGCCTCTGCTGTGTCCACCTCACACAGTCAGAGAGCTGGTGGAAGACATGAACTGGGCCTGTGCGCAGGAGGCCAGCAGTGGCCCGTGACTCCCCAGTGCAGAATTCAGCTGTCCAGCGCAGGCCAGAGACCCCGAGCACCTGGGCTGCCACCAAACTGCAGCTCAGGACTCCCTCTGCCCACATAGGTTCCAACAGGCCTCCTCCTCGCCCCTCACAACACCGTGCCTCTCCCCTTGCGGTCTTCCTGCATGATCCGATCGCCCCACCTGCATCTTTTCCTGAGGTTCCAAATGTCTGACTCACTCCTGACCATCAGATCTCAACTCAGATAACCACCCCCCAGGGGCCCTCCTGACTCCGGTGCAGGGGGCTCTCCCCGACCATTCTCTCAGCTGTGTTTCCCCAATAGCAAGGATCACGGTCTGCAATCTCTTCTGGATTACTCACTCTTCCTTCATCTCCAGTGACCTTTTTATATTGGTTCCTATGCATATGCTCGGCATTTAGGCTGTCAAGTTAGTTAATTAATCAGTGTCCGCAGAGCTGAAGCTTTCCCACTGCATGGCATTAACTACCGTTCCCTTCAGAAGAATCAGGCATCCACGGTACCCCCTCCTCTCCTCTTGAACTCGCACCCAGTATTCTGAGGGGGGTTTCACTCTTAACAAAGGGAAAAGGTCCCAGAAACCAGCCGGTCCCATCCTCTGTCTTCCTACACTAGGATTTTCCCAGAAGTCCAATAATACCATCACACCAAGAGTTTACTCCAGGAGAAACGCTGACTTCACGCTCAGGCAGCTCTGCCGGGTCAGCCTGAACTTCCTCAGCCAAAGCCTCGTCTGGGTGTGAAACAGCCAGTTCTACTATCTTTGCACCATTGTCCCCTTGGTCGTGACCCCAAACCAGAGACCCCTCCACGCATGCCTACCACCCACTCACCTCTCCCAGCATCTCCTATGACAACCTCAACACCACGCCCACAGAGAGGGACATTACACATGCTCTTTGATGGCACAACCTGTGCGTTAACAACACTTCCAAACTTTCCGGCAGGACGTGGTGGCACACAGCCATAATCCCAGCCCTCGGTAGACTGAGGCAGGAGGATCGCCACGAGTTCAAGACCAGCCTGTACTCAGGGTGAGCTCAAGATCAGGGTGAACTAGACTGTAAGATCCTGTCTCAGACAGCAAAGAAGAAACACAAAAACCTGCATGTACGTGGTCATGTGTTCCTGTTGGTCAATTTCAAACACAGAAATAAGATTTCTTGGTCACAGTGATCTCTTCTCTACACAGGGCAAAAGAAAGAAATGTCAAACTGTGGGTCAAATTATAAAAATATTATTCTATTCCTATTTTTAAAACTCACTAGTCTCTCTCAATAAAAGCTTTTTTCCGCAGTTGGGGAGTGAAAAAGAAGGTCATCATCTACACAGCCCAAACACCAAAGTCAACATGTTTAAGTGTACCGGATGCACTTAGCTTTCTCCGGCAGCACTAACGCAGCCATTCTTGTCTGGCTTTGTGCTCCCCCAGCAAGGCCTACACGGAAAGCAGATGGACTGTGTTTCTCTGCCTATGAAAATCTTATTTACAGTGTTGTACAGTTCACACGGTGACCTCATATCTGGAACCTATTCCTCGCCCCATCTGCAAAGCACAACTGTTCCCGTGTGTAGCCAACAGAGTGTCCTGATGCCACAGGCCGAGAGGAACCACAGACTCCTGGGAGTGAGATTTGTGGTATTGATCAGATGTTTGCTTTGTTTTGTTTTGTTTTAATATCAGCAAAATAAATCAGTTCAAAAGTAAAAATTAACAGTAAAAATGAATACCATTTTTGCAATACCATTCTCGCCATGCCTCTGTATAATTCTGTAATCTGTAACCAAAATTCTAAACTATTTTTCATTCAAGTTATAACTAAAGTTCTCCTTACTCTTCTTCAAAATGCAATACCTTGATCTTTATTTGGCCAGCTCATAAATAATTATCTGTTCAACACAAATGTACTGAGCATCGGTCAAATGCCAGACACTCGGCTAACTCGTAGAATAAGACCTGGCCCTGCCATCAGGAAATGAGGAGTCTACTTGGGGAAAGAGAAAAGGAAGAAATGGTAACAGGTTTCCAGTAAGCAAAAAGGCGGCTTCATGAACGGGGGAAGCAGCTCTGCGAGGAGAAGTGGGGGAACTGAAAGGTGAGCACAGTTGTATCCAGGTAGTGCAAGAAGGTGTTCCCAATGCCAGGAACAGCAGAGACAGCGTCACCGAGGGGCCAGGTGACAGCTTTTAGAGGCGGAGTCTGCGAGCTCAGGGTGAATGGGACAGAGCATCCCCAGAGGACGATGGGAGGTGGGGGCAGGTGACACCACAGGGCCTCCAGGCGGGCCAGGATGCTGCAGGAAGATGGAGCTCAGGACCCGCTGGGCAGCAAAGAGCAAATGAGGAGACTAATGAAGGAAGCAATGTCCACATGCAGCTCCCACTCCCCAAAAGGGGGCCTTGTCCAAGAAATCTGAAGAAAACTTCAAAGTTGAAACAGTGGTACTCCTAGCTTCAGAAAAATCAATGAACTCATTTGTTAAAAAAACAGTTTTCTACTCAAGACTAGGTCATTGGAGAATGCACTCACCCACACAAGGTGGAAAGGTGATAAAACGGGAGAAGACGATATAGTATATATCTATTTTCAGAGGTAGACAATGAGACACAGTCAACATTTCCCGGTGAGCCAGGCACGGCAGCATGCGGCTGTACATCTACACTAATCCAAGGGCGTGAGACACGATTAGTTCAAAGCATACACAGCCCTGGCTCCCTCTCCGGCCTCCTTACCTGCTACCTGCTTGGGCGTTCCTGCCCGAGGAGACCGAAGCCGCCGGACTCCACACCACTCCACAGCTGGGCTGTCTGTTCACCGCACCGCTCTCCACCACTCCCTCCCTAGTATGTGTGCTTTGTCTGGGAGGCCTATACTGCAGGACCCAGCCCAGAGGGCAGCCCTGAGAAGAGCCCTCTTCGGAACTTCAGTCCACGATCCCTTGCAACACGGACCCATACCCCCTGGTCACCTTCCATCTGAGCATTCTGTCCCAAACCATCCAGTCACGTGACTCTTCCTTGCTGGCTGCAAGCTCATCTAAGCTTAGGTGTTCTCTAAGCACAGAACATCTCATCCGAGTCCTCCCAACAGCGCCCTGTGGCATGCTCCCATCCACGACTCTCCCTGGCTCACAGGAGCTGCTCCAGAAACACTGACTCAGCAAACCACAGAATTAGCTCGTGAACCCATCTAGTAAACTATCAGGCACCCAACAAATACTGCCTGTGGCTGTTTACTGTCCCATGCGATGCCAGCCAGCCTTTGCAGCCAGGCAGATGTGTGTACTGCAGGCAAGCTGAACTCTTTGAGGCCCCACACGTACTGCAGCCTGAGAAGCAGCAAGCCCTGCACACGTTACGTCATCAGCCCTAAGCGTGTTAAGTGCAGAACAGGCACGGGCTGAAGGGACAGTAGACCGCTGCAGGAACAGCCCGCCGTAGGCTGTGAGCACCTGGATTAATGTTCCCCTCTTCAAGCCTTCTGAGACGTCCTCCTTGGACATGTAGGTTTCAAAGATGCTCTTTTTCTTCCCTCGCATGGACTTGTTCTTTGACTTTTTGTCACCTGGCGAAGCACCAGCACCATGTGGGCCAACCGCAGGGGACACACCTAGAAACACAAGGCAGCCATCAGCTCTCTCTGCAAACATCTCTGCATTTTTAAAACTCGAGATACCTTCTCTTTCTGTTATTATCATTGCTAGCAACATTATTTATAAAACTAACAAGAGCACAAAACTGAAGATGATTTTGGTCACAAAAGACAAGCATGGGTAAGAAAATATGAATAAAATATACACAGATGAGATCTGATTTCTTAATAAGCACAACATGCATGGAACAAAATCTGAATAATGGGTTCAGTATGCTTTGCTGTTTATAGATATAAAATTTTTAAAAACAAATTATTAAAAGATTGTCATTTTTCTAAAGGAAATTAAACAGCTGCACTCAATATAGACAATGAGAAACCACACCTAATTCTGGAACAAAAAACACAGGAGAAAATTTAACATTTCAACAAAAGAACCGCAGTCCCCTTCCGTCCCAAGAGCCACCCCCCACCTCCACACCCACCCCTCCTGTTCCAGCCCTCTGGATGCCACTTTCCTCTTACCACCACCAGTGAGGGCTCCCAGGGGCCGGAAGTTCAGCTTGTACTCAGAATGGCTCATTACTGGGTCCAGGGTCACCTCTGCCCTCCAGATCCTGGGGAGCCGGCACTGCTCAGCTCGGAGTCCTCCCTGCCCTGGACGGCGCAGGTGTCTCTAGCTGAAACCGAAGAGAGACCGGTGAGCAGCAGCAGGTAGCCACGGCTCCCACCGTCCTGTCAGAAACTTAGTGCTTAGACGCACTCGGATGCAAAGGTCCCATGGCACCGTCCTGGGCTCTGGGGTCACCTTCTCCTGGCCAGGTCGTCAAGCCTTCCATCTGTGCTGAGTTTCTGTCAGCCCATTCCCCTCACAGGTACACCAGGTTCCTCCTTGGGGCTCTTCAACTGAAACTCTCCACACACAGGGCAATGAAGTGGAAAGTAAGGAACTGTGCAGATGCAGGAAAAGAGCGGGGAATGTGGCTGTGAACGGCAGTGTAAAGATCTGCCATCGAAAAGCTCTTGTGGGTACTAAAATGGGCTGCAGTGCACGTTGTGGCATTCACTAAGACTACGCTTGGACAGGCGGTATACCTCTACGAAATGAATTCATCAACAGAACCTAACTCCGCTATGCAGACAACCCCAGGCAGCTACGAGCTTTCAAAAACTGACAGTACTGTAGTCCCTGTTCTTACCTGCCATCTCCCCCAGCCAGGTGTCTAATCGGAAGTTCAGGCAGCCACTTCTCAAGAATACAAGGGCAGCTGCCTGGGTCAGCAGGGGGCAACGTGCGCCGCACACTGCCCCGGCCTTCCACTGGACAGTGAACAACTCACCACAGCCTCCCCTTGCTCCCAATTTCCCACTCGCATCCTTCAGTAAAAGATGCCGTTTCTCTTTAAATTAAAATTAATACTAACTCAGGAAAACAGAAGCAACAAAGAGAACAGGCCATTCGGTGATGTATGAAGTGCTCCGGAGATAAGACACCAGCTGCAAGGATGCAGCCCGAGAGACGGGCTCAGAGAGGCAGCAAGGGAACGGGAGCTGGACAGTGCAGGGAGGGGTGCAGACTGCCAGAAGGTTAATCAGGAAACGCACGCACCCCTCATCCACTGGGCATAATGAAGGACAAAAGGTCATCAGGTTTAAAAAGTCACAGTGAAATAACAATGTACAGTGAGAAGCGCTTAGCGCCTTACTGTACATATGACGGGGGGACAAGTCTTCCAATCTCAATATCGGACAGAACTTTAGGAACAATTTTAAGGAAGAACTAAGAATCTCAGAAACCCATGCTCCTGGCAAAAGCAAGCCAAAAATAGAGACACAAACAGCAAACACAGGCAGATTCCTGCAATGTTGACTCCATTTGGCTAGAGTCCCATCTACATGCAGTGACAAGGAAATTAAAACAAGTTGGAAGGTCTAGAAAACCGGCTGGGTTTTTTAAAGACACTAGGGAACTGCCAAAGCATGAATGAGCAGAAGAGAAGAATAATCGACCAGAGTCAGAAAAATCACCCTGGGGCAGTGCTGGAGTCAAAGGAGGCCGAGAGACAAGCAGAGAAGACAAGGGGAGAAACGGAGGAACTGGGGCAGGAGGCAACCTGGCCTTGCGCAGGCAGACCCTGGGAAGAAGCCACCCTGACCCATGTTTCACAGCAGACTGGCACAGCTGGCAGCCAGCACACAGCAAAGGGGTAGGTTTCCAGCCAGGGGACTGAGAGATGGGAAGTCACTATGTCACAGGGGAGACGAATTCTACTTCAGGCACCATATCCCTCCATATGGACCAATCCACCGAATGCCTGGCAAGTAGAGGGTAACGCAGAGACATCAGCCAGCCAACTGCATGGCGACGGCAACTGAAAGTCTTCCAGGATGGATGATCCCACCAAGGAAGGACAGAGGAGGGACCAGGACAAGGGACAATCGCATGACCTTCCCTTCCCAGTGATGGAGTTGTTGTGCAGGCCCACTGACTGGAGAAAGCCCTAATATGCTATTTTAACAAAATCAGAGTTAAGACAACTTTTAGGAATACAAAGAAAATATAACAACAAAGCTAATAAAGAAACAACAGAGTTAGATACTAAGAAAACAAGGAAAGCCTTTCAGCCAGAAAAACCTTGCGTCTGGCAGGAATTTGCCAAAACAAAGAACACAAAAGGAACAGGGAGAGGAAGCTGGTGTATGTTCTCTGGCCCTTTCAGAAAACAAGGGGTTATTACTCTGGCCACGTATAGATGAATCTACAAAAAGGGTGACGATGTGCACATCAGGGAGTGGCTACTGTTCAAAATGGAATGCCACACGGATGTTACATGACAAAACAAGTCTACCGTGTGGCCCAGCATGCTGTTGGCATCATAGTTATCAAGCAACTAAGCGTAAGGTCCTCTCCAAGAGAACTAAGGTGCGTTATCAGGCATATTACACACTCTAGGAGCTGAGATAGCTTCCTGGAATGCAGCAAGGAAATGACTGAAACAAGAAGGAAGTCAAAGAGAAAGGTGCCTGGGTTCCAAAGGCTCAGGCTGTCCGCCTGGGGAAGCACACTTGCGAGAACCAACAGAAGGAGCCTGAGCTACTAGCACCCGTCTGTGAGCTCAAGGCGTAAGCAGGGAGGCACCCGCACCGCCCAGCGCCAGTGGACGGCTCAGGTGCTCTAGGCGTGGGTCCAATACCCAGCACTCCTAAACTGAAGAAAGGTCCTCAGACCTGTATGGACGGTTTTCTTAAATGAATAGGTATACAATGCCCTCACCCTGGGGAAATGAACACTTAGAGCAGCTTCTCCTCACATCCAATTAGTTGTGTAACATCTGTGGTCTTCGGGTTCAGTGTCTTTCTTGCTGAAAGATACCGGTATCGTGCAGTGGGTACACACCCAACTGGCCCAGTATTTCCAGTGCATGTATTATTTAACTAAAGATAGTTCCTTTAAGTCACCATGAGAAAAAGATGTATGAAAATAAATGTAAGACGATCTATGGCATTACAGTTAAACAAATGGGTTAAAGCATTCTCTCGCCCCACAAAAAAGAAAAACAAGGAGAAAAAAGCTTCCCAAAGACAGATGGCTCATCAGGCCTTGCTCCCATCGTGAGTGAGGGCACTACCAGCACCGCGCTGGGGGAGGTGAAGGCGTGGGGGCCAGAGCCCCGAGAGAAGCCAGAAGCGCAAACAGGGTACTCAGCAGCAATCCCGATGCAGGACGACTTCAAAGCCAGTGGGGTCACTGCCAGCGAAGTGAGGCACCGGTTCAGAGATCCTTGCCTAGGTCGCAGTCTCTGCGCCTCCCCTCCGCATGCAGGCTCATGATCTCCACCTCCTTGCCTCCGGCTCCCAGGATGCTGAAACGCGCTTCGCTGGTCCGTCCATCCTTGTAGCCTCCGGGACTACGACTGCTCGGGATAGAGGAGGCACTCAACAACCGCTCATTCCAGGGATGCTGAGCATACCGAGGGTCACCAGGGAAGCCACACTCAACACAAGCCAGCAAAGAACAGAAAAGAACACAGGACTGAGGCAACAAAGTTGGTCAGAATAAGCCAGACCGCCAGGCTGGAGGTTAAGGCTCACTTTTGAAAACTCAGCCCTGGAAGCTAACCAGGGAGACCCTCCCTGGTTACAAGATGCTAAGCAGAAATGACCCCACAGGCAACCTCATCTTCCCTGTGACACAGCTGTAAAGCCCACTAGCCCCAAGAAAGTCTCAGCATTCCTCCCCAGATGCACTGAAGCACAAGGCAACTTCCAGTCTTCACCAGCTTCCAGAGTGAGGACCACTGATACACAGCCCCACTGCCCACGGCTCTGGAAGAGGCGGTCCCACCTTGGAAGAGTCAGACATTCTGAAGCACTGAGCTGCAGTTAACACAAATAGCCAGTGATGGTCACTCACATGTCATATGGTTCAAAAAGGCAGGCATGTGCCAGGCATGGCAGCACACGTCTGTAATCCCAGCACTTGGGAGGCTGAGGCAGGAGGATTGTTTTGAGTTCAAGACCAGCCTGGGCTACAAAGTGAGCTCAAGGCCAGCCTGAACTGCATAGTGAGACCCTGTCTCAAAAAGACAAAAAATAAAATAAAATAAAATAAAATAAAATAAAATAAAATAAAATAAAATAAAATAAAAACAAAAAACATGGATACAGAGAAAAGGGGAAAGAGAGGATGTCCAGAATGCTTGAATGAAGAATTTGACAAATATTATCCCCTCAAAGCAAAAACAACCATTAAACTGGTCAAAGCTGTCAAACTCATTTAAAGATGTGGATTTTGATGGGAAACATACAAAAAACTGAAGAGCTGGTTCAGGAAAACTGATTGACCACCAAGAACAATGGAGCTGTGTGGTGGTGTTGGCGGGAGCTCTCACCTCCTCATATCCACTCCAAGCCCCGGAGATGAAGTCCTCCTGGGGGGGCAAGGTGCGAAAATTGGTACTGCCACTGTAAAAGGAAGCTGGGGAAAAGCACAAGGAGAATTCCACCCTGGGCATTTTCAAGGCAACAGCAATTCCAAGGGCTAAAAATATAAATAAATAACAGAGCCAATCAGGAAGGCCAACCTACGTCTGCAGTAAGAGTCATCAGACCAACCAGAAATGTCACATGGACATTTGGAGGAAGGAAGGAGACACGCAAAATGGCCTTGAAAAGAACGGACTCTTCCTGCTGGTCTGGAAGGCTGTGCAAGAGGAAAAGAAAGAAGTAAGAGGGCCACAAAGCTACTCCACTGGAGGAATATGAGGCACTGCAGAGATCAAAAGAAGACCCAGGGCAGAACCCAAAACTAACTGAACTTTGCAAAGCGCTCCCCAAGCTGCCTCACAAAAACCAGGGACACAAAGCAGGAGCCTCACTGCTCCAAGGAATTGGAACACAACTCCCAGCCAGTTGGATGTGGATCTGCTGACCCAGGGGCAACTACCTGAAAGGGTGAAAAATAAAAACAAGAAAGAAAACTAGCAGAGACATCAGCAGCAATACATTCCAAGACACAGACCCCTGGCCAGTCACAGCATCAAACAAAACAAGTATCTCCAACTCTGGCGAAGAAAGGTGATCAGAATATAGTATGAAAATGTCCAGTTTTCAACAACAACAAAAAATCATAGGCAAAGAAAAATAGAGAAGAAAAAGCAATTTCAATAAAAACTCCCTCGAAGAGCTTGAATTTTTAACCTAGGCTTTAACCAAAGACTCCAGGGCAGATAGTATACAGATGTTCAGAGAATTAAAAGAAATCATTTTGTAAGTAAAAGTATGATGACAATGACTTATCAAACAGCTGAGAGATGTCAACAAAGAGGGACAAGTCACTAAAAAATGGAAATTTCAAGTTGAGAGACAGAATGACTGAACTAAAATATTCACTGCAGAGGCACTGCAGCATATTTGAGATTCCTAACGAAATAACAGGAGTGAAATAGATCAGTCAAGATTACCTAACCTAAAATAAAAGAAAAAAACAGGCAGGCAAAATTTTTTATTCCCAAATCAGGAATTATAAAGACTCACTCCATTTTTTAAAATTTATGATGCTTGACCATGACTTCTGTGGCGTCTTACCTCCCTCCTGCCCCACTGAGCCCACACCCGACAAACTGGTAATAAAGTCTGTGTGTCCCCCTGCCTGTGGCCCCGCAGGAGATTCAAATTTTGAAATCCCCAGAATACACAGGAACGTCTTTCCAATCTCTTAATTATTATACAAGCCTACTCTCTAGACTTCACTCAAACCAGAGCAGATCCTTGTACGACTCTATGTCCCCAAGAGGCTCTTAGGTAGTAATAAATTTCCTCTCAAATTCTCTTGGTGTATGGAGTACCTTCAACATAGACAATCCCACCTATAAATTGGGAGGGCTCCATCCCACCTCCACAGGGTGACCACAGATAAGGAATTAAAGAGGGAACATCTTTACAAATCTTACAGAAATAAAAAGATTATAAGGAAATACAATGAAAATCTTTATTTTAATTAGATCATTTAGACAAAATGGCCAAATTCCTAGAAAGACACAAACTATTGAAATGTAAAGAGAAATAGAAAATATGAATAGATATATAATAAAGTAACTAAATCAATAATTTTAAGAGGTCCAATAAAAGTCCAGTACCAAATGGATTCACTGGTAAATTCTATCAAATACTAAAAGAATACACTCTTCCAGAACATAGAAAGAATTCATTCCATGAGGTCAGTATTACCCCAAACCAAAGCCAGACAAAGTCATCAAAAGAAAAACAAAAAAAGTTTTTTGGTTCTGGGGATCAAACTCACAACCTCGCACTTGCCAGGCAGGTGCTTACACCACTGAGCTAAATTCCCAGCCCAAAAATTTTTTAGCACCAGTTAACTCCAATTTTTAAAATTTCTTCTTAAATCAACTTTGTTAATTTGTTTTCCTCTAAGAATCTGATGATTTCATATAAAGTTTCATGGTAGGTCCAGAATCTTGTGCAAAATACCCTCTTTGGTTTCCTGAATACCTGTAATAGTGCTGTTCTTTCTGCACCAATGGAAATTTTACATATCTGTATTGTCCAATACAGTACAAATATTCCTTGGTTAATGACTAACTTTCATTTCTATGGCTAGGTCGTTAGACGAATAGGCAGCTAAATGAGGAATTGTCTGTATTACAATATTCAGAACAAAGAAATGGTCAAAGGAAACTCCAACTTGATGACTTTGTCTTTATCTA
>PVJX010026076.1:0-26189 GCA_004027295.1 Dolichotis patagonum | reverse complement strand
AAACTGCAAGACTACTTCAAGATCATATATCTGGGAAATACAGGCTTCTGTTCCCTATATTTTCCTGCTTATTTATGTGTCAAGAAAAGCTGTACATGGCTACAAGTATATGCATATGTATGTACACACATACCTGGGTTAGGCAGCCTGGAGCAAAACACAGAAAGGATCATATTTATTCCTCAAGAGACAGGCAAGGATGGCTTGTCTAAACTTAGAGAATTTAAAACCCACATGATAAGTCATTCATAATTTTTATTATACTACTGGAGTTAAAATAGCTCATTGCATTAGGTCAGGCTGACAATAAAAAAAAGCCAGTATTCTAACACCGGTTTGGGAGGTCATATCATGGAATGTCATGCTTACATCCACAGTGTAAACTGCCAAGAATTAAAGGGTTATATCTCAGTGGTACAGAGCCTGCCTGGCAAGCAATGTCTTGAGTTCAATCCCCAGTACAAAAAAAAAAAAAAAAAGTGGAAGGCTACAGGTAAAATCCTTTATAAATTGGCACTCAGTAAGTTTCTGCCATAATGATAAGTAATACAAGTTGTTTTCTCTAAATCTGTTGACCACTGACTTAACTAAATGCTTATTCAAATTTATTATTATTCTAAAGCTTCATCAGTTCTGGTACCAAGTATCATAAGTTTCTTACTGCAATGGGAAATGCATCCTAGAGAAAGGAGCCACATGAAAGAGACATTTTCTCTTTCAAATGGGCTGTTTGAGTCATAAAAGAGGTATATACCTTGTGTGGCTATATGTCAACCAAGAAAGGAGGTGGTATTGAGAGAGGATGATGACTTGAATCCAAAGAAAGACTTCAGTGATTATTCAGGCCAGTTTTTTGCCACTGAGAGTGCACCACAGTACCGTTTGAAACCTCTTAACCATAATATTGGAAGCTAGACCATTCCAGAGTGGCACATCAGTTTCCAACAAAATGTCCACTTACTGAATAAATATTTAATAGGTGTCTATTATGTTTGGGGTAAAGGCTCCAAGCATGATAAGGCTACTGTGGAGGACACGCATGTTCTACCGAGGCCCTGACTGGCTGAAGTTTATGTTGTGTGTTAGTCCATATTGTGTTGCTAAAACAGAATAGCACAGACTGGGTATTTTGTAAACAATAGGAATGTGTTTGGTATGTAGTTCTAAAGGTTAGAAAGCCCAAGACTGAGGGGCTGCATGTGCTAAGGGCCTTCCTGCTGTGTCATAACTTGGCAGAAGGTATCACTTGGTGATAGGGCTGAATTAATCTACTCTTGAGATCATAGCCCTCTTAATCTAATCAACTCTTAAGGGTTTTACTTCCCAACAGTTTTGCTCTGGAAATTGTTTCTCACATAAGTTTGGAGAAGACTTTCTAACTGTTGCACACTCCAAGGAAAAATTTGGTGTTTCAATAAAAAAGAAGCTTGTACTTACGAGTACTTTTAGTCTCCACACATCAGGCTATCTTGTTTAACAACTGCCCATTTGATTTTAGCCCATCTACTTCCTGAGTGACCTCAGTGGGCAGGTCCTGGGGGAGAAGAAGAAGGCCATCAGGGAATCCTGGATTTAGGAGTCATTGATCCCATGTGGTTAAATGTTGCCTTTCGTATGCTCTTCTCCTCCAACTCTGCTATCAGTCATTTCTCTCCTAGCAAAGAGGGCCAAGGCCATCTCAAGTAACTCTGCTTGAGTCTATAAGAGCATTTCAGAGGGTGTTAGGATGAGAACACCACCAGAATGGGTCGACGTGTAGGGCAGAGGGGAGGCTTAAGTCTGTGCTTCCTGTTTAAAGAAAATATGAAGATTGTATTAAGATACTAAGACCTAGGATCAAGCAAAAAGGATGCAAACAGAAGGTCAAAATAAAATAATCATTTGCAGGGACTAAAGAATGGGAGGGATCTACAAGGGCTTCTTGTTTTCTGTGCAAATATAAAATAGTTGAATTGAATCCCTACTCATAAGGAAACAGATTTTATACATGGAAATGCTTCATCTGTCCTTGTATTCATATGGAAACTGCTAATAAGTGTTGATCTATGAGTCAGAAGCTTCTGGGGAAACTTTGGGTTGGAAATTACAGACTAAAAACCGTTGCTTCTTGGTTTTCCTTACACACTTTCTCTGTTACCAGCCGCTTATGGTTTTTCTTCTACCTTTTTGATCAGTCTTTTGCATTTTCCTTCACAAGTGTATCTTCCAACCTTGATTTTCATGTCATTCAGGCAACTCAGACCTTCGAACTCCTCCCATTCAGGGTTAAATACGTCATCCTACAGGCCACTGGTGGGAGCCTGTTCTTTCCACGTTCTTCCTCTCCAGAATCACGTAATTACCTCCTCATCTGCCATCTAGAAAACTGGAGCTGTCTTCAACCTCTCCTTCTCTGCTTTACCTCTCTCTCATTACCCACTGGTTCCCTATTCTTGTGAGCCCGCCACCCAGATTATCTTTCAGATACAGTATATCTTCCTTTTCTGTTTCCACTACTACCATATTAGTTCAAAGTCATCACCTTGGTCACTGTGATAGTTTAGTTTCACTGTCTGTTGATTGCTGTATTAGTGTCCATCACCATGACGAATTGCCTGAGAAAATTAACTTACAAGGAAGAAAGGTTTATTTTGCCTCCATTTCACAGGGGTCAGTCCACAGCTGGCTGGCTTCCTTGTCTTTGAGCCTGTGGTGAGGCAGAACATCATAGTTGGGAGTACAAGATGGAACAAACCTGCTTATTTCATGGCAGCCAGGAAGTAGTGTACTGGACACTTTCCAATTGCTGGGACAAAGTACTCAAATCTCAACTTAAAGGGGGAAAGATTTATTTTCATTCATGGTTTCAGTGGATTTCATCCATAGTTGATTGGCTCCAAGGTAGAAACAGCATAGTGAAAGGGCATGGTAGAGGAAAACTGCTCAGTCCATGCTAGCTGCGAAGCAGAGAGGGAAAGGAGGATATAGGACCAAAAACATACCCTTCCAGTTCATGCTCCCAATGATCCACATCCAAGCAGTTCCTACCTCCTAACGGCTCATTTATTTCCTTTTGTGGGGTTAGAAGGGAATTTAAGTACTGACTCAATATATACAGTAGGCAAGAAAGTGGTTAACTGGAAAGGAAGAAGTTCCAGGATTCCTTGGGATGACTGATCTCTAATAGGAAAAGGGACAAGAAAGGAAAAAGCAGAGCAGTAGTGTGGGTGGGGTGTGTCTTTGTGTGCCCTTGGGAGACCTTTTTGTGGCTTCTATTTTCTCCACCAGGGATCTATGCAGCAAAGTCGCCACAGATAGTAAGAAGGGAAGGGTAAGTCTGAAATACAAGAATTCAGTTGAGGTTGGCAGCTATGAGTTCACAGTGCAGGAAAACTGCTTTCTGTTCTTCAACATTTCTTAGTTACTCTGGCTCAAGCTTAGAAAAAACAGGAAGAGAAGAGGACAGAAGGAAAAGTGGTTTGGGAGTAATGGCAAGAGAGGGACTGAAATACAAGAGCGTGTGTAGTTTAAGCTAGACAAAGAGGGTGATAAAATTATGACCGAGGGGCCTGAGTGTTATGAGAAAGTATAGGCACAGTGCTCTTGATGATATCGAAGTATATGTGAGGCCCCAAGTGGGGCACAAAGAATCTGTAGTTTGAGAAAGGATATCTAGATCACTGGAATGGAATGTTGATCAAGTCTAGGATGGGTGCAGAGAAGAAAAGGAGGTCATTAAAGATAAAGAAGTCCAGGACCTGAGAAGCCAGGAAGCTAGAGGTGGGGGGCATCTGGTCACATGGTCATCATAGCCCAGAGTTAAGGTAGACAAAACAAGGGTGAATAGCTACCAGCCTACCCCGAGCATGTGTGCAGGGCTTGGGAGTCGAGGAACACGTGAAAGAAAAATAATGGGTGTGACTACAACAGTGCTAAAGAGTGCTTTACAGTGTTAAACTTAAGTTCAAATGACAAGCTTAAAATCAAAGGAAGAAATATATTTTTAATGTGATGAAGTTCTAGCATAAAGTGATCAATGCTCTAAACTCACAGAAGATGTTTTAAAGGACCTGAGATTACATTATTATACATTATGAGAAACTTCTATTATCACGAAAGAGAGATTTGTTTTACATTAATTTGAGGTGAGGCCTCACACAGCAGATACAGGGCTATGTGCAGCGTGAGTGGCCATTAGCTGACGGGAACTACCTCTAAAAGGTGATGAGGTGATTTCTCCTGGCTTCATTTCAACCATGGCGGCCAAAGATGTTTGGGGTTAGGATAAAGGAAAAGAAAGGAGGAGAAATTGGATTTGTAAAAATCTGTCACAGCAGCTGGATTTAGAAGTCTTCATGCTAAAATAGGTGGAAGTCTCCAAAGAAATGAATTTTCTTATCCACGCTGGCCTTTTCATGCCCAGAAATTTTGCTTTCATTTGGATGATTTTGTTGGTCTTTGGAAAGGCTAAGTATGAGAAGGTGGCTACATGCACAAACCTGTGGGAAGCATCTCTGCTTGTTCCAGAGTGTTTCTGAGGTCATTAGCTCCCTTCAAGGAGCAGCACCCGCCAGGCCATCTCAGATCTCCATTACAGGCACCCCAGGGAATTCCAGAGGCATCCACCCTGGGAAGGGAGGCAGGCTTCTCTTGGCAGGAAACAGAACACCAAAAGCTATTTTATCCTAGTGCAGTCTCTAGTTCTGATGTTTTAAATCTACCTTTCCAGTTCAGAGTTCACATCCTGAGCTCCTGCTTTGTTCCTTGAAGTGAGGCCTCAGAGTCACTTAAATATTGGGAAGTTAGTTTCGTATACTGGTGCCCAAATGTAATCCCTGTTACTTGGGAGGCTGAGGCAAGAGGATCACTAGTCCAGGATCAACCTGGGCAATTTACAGAGACATTGTCTCAAAGTTTAAAAATAGACATAGAACTAATAATTCAGTGGTACAGCACTTGCCTTGTATGTATGAAATCCTAGGTTAAATCTCTAGTACTGCAAAAAGAAAAATGAAAAAGAAATCTAGGGGAGAAAGGAAAGGGGAGACTAAATCACAGGATACAGAGTACCAAATATGCAGGATGAATGAGTGGAAAGATAATGTGCAACTTAAGAAATCTAGTTAATAATCATGTATTATATGCAGAATTTTTGCTACATGAGCTATTCTAGCTACAGGGAAAAAATAGACAACTATGTGAGATGATGTGTATGTTAATTTGTTTCACCATAGAAACCATTTTACTTTAAACATCTATATCTTGTAACATTGTGTTATATAATTTAAATATGCACAATAAAATTTTCCTTTAAAAAATTGAGTAGGTGCAATAGAAAAAGCCCAAATCCAACGATCATGCAACTCTCCAAATATATTCAAAATATTGCTATGCACAAGAAGTTTTAAGAAATGTTGATAGCTGCATACACCAAATGCCTCAAGCTAAGAAAGTTCAAGATGCCAATTATCACACTGTTTTGTGTAGAATCTTGAAGTCTGAACAAAGAAGGTCACTTTTCCCATTGTCTCATTGTTAGAAGGCTGAACCTATATTGGGCACCTTTTGTCCTGGTGTGTTCATGTTCAGCATACCCTTTTCACTTGGGGACTTTTTCTCTTCTCATGACACATAGAACTGGTGGGGCTATCAACTACTCTATCTATCTTTTCCTCTCCCTTGCCCAGGGGTAGGACTCCTGACCTCTTTGTTTGATAGACATGTTTGGGAAACACCTGCTCTTCCTACCCTTCTGAGCTTTAATAAGGTGCAGCAGACAGATCCTAACTCTCTTTTTGCAGGGAGAATAAATCTGACACCAGAAGAGGCCAAACAGAAACATGCAAAGCCAAGAGACAGGGCCTGATGATATCTGAACCTCTAGATGTGGGCATGTTTTCCCATTGGCATATAAATGGTACCTCAGGATAAGCATGGATCTGCACTTTGACTTATTTAACTTAGTATATCTTTGATAGTCCTCTATACTGAAGTAGGAAAGCATCCTCATTTCCTCTTATTTCTGCAAAGCATTCCATGGGGTGGATGTACTAATAAGTCTTTTCTATTGATGGGCATTTGAGTTGTCTCCAATATTTTGATACTTGAAATGCACAGCTCACTTCATATTTCCCAGTGCAAACAGTCTTAGGAAGTAGGACTGGTGAATTAATAAGCACATCTCAAAGTAAATATCAAATATTCTCCATAGGAAGAAATGTAAGAAAGTCTTGTTTCCTCACTATCTTTCCAACACACTGTTGTCAACTTTGACTTATTTTCTCACTAGCATTTTCTCTCCTCCTAAGGTTTGTTGTTCTTCTTAGAAAGGCACAGCATATCCTCATCTCTACCCATGGTCCTGACAGATAAGACTGTGTGAAATGATGTGATGTAAATTCAGAGATGCTGGTGAACAGAGCCTCTGAGGAGCCATTTATGTTAGGGAACCCATTCTGACATAATCACTGATACTGAAAGAATAGCCCATAGAATCAAAATATCCCATCTCCAAAGAAGTAAGAGTGGGGGAGTGGGAGGATAGGGAGCACAGCCAGTTGTGTTTTAAGACAGGGATGGAAAAACTCTTAGCAAAAACACAGGATGCCTGTCCCCCATCCCATTATCCAAAGAGTTGCTTTGGTTTGTCTCAAGCACTAACTCATAAATTGTGAGGGTTCCTGTGGTAATAAAGGAGCACTTCCAGCATGCGAATCTTCTTTTTCTTCTCCAATAAATATCTTCTGGAGATTAAATAATCTCAATGCTCCTTTGTCTACTTTATCCCAACACACATCAGAAAGCTATTCTAACATTGTAAGTAGCATCTTTGGAACCTTTCACTTGAGTCATTTAATGAGTGTGTCTTGTTTGTTCTGCTTTTAATACAAATAATCAACCTAAAAAGAACCCTTTGGAAACATTTTTAAATTTTTGTCAGTAAAAAGAGTTCTAAAGTAAAAAGACACATTTTGCTACCTTTTAAATTAATTAGAAATTTTTCAGGTTACCAAAAAAGATCATTATTTTTTAAATGAATAATCATGGAGCTTGTCAAGATTGTTAATTTAAGCAACAGTTTTAGAATTTCTACCATAGAGTTCAGGGACATCATTTATTTTGTGTCCAGAGACACAAAATAGTAGGAAGTAGGAAAAATCAAATCATTCCCCTCACTTACCAAAATTGAACTCAGATAACACAGCATTTGTGGCATCCAGAAGAGTAAACACTGAAATTTATTACCATACTTCTTGGCTGAATAAAGGCCGCCAAAGATGTCCAAACTCTAATTCAAGGAGCCAGTGAGCATGTCTTCCGTTATTTAGTTGAAGGGACCGGCAGGTGTGAGTAAATGAAGGATCTTGAGACCCAGTGGTGATCCCAGACTCTCTGGATAAATTCCAAATATAGTCAGACGTATGCCACTAGAGAGTGGCAGCGATTTGACTGCAGATAGAGGATAGAAGGTGACATGATGGCCTCAGCAGAAGAATTTGAAGATGCTGTGGGCCTGCATGACCAAGTAGGGACATGAGCAGAGGCATGCACAGGATTCAGCTCTAGATGCCAGAAAAGGCATGAACATTGGTTTTCCCTTACACCCTCCAGGGAGAACACAGCACCTTGGTTTAGGTCCAGTGATACTGATGGTGAATGCTTGGTCTCCAGAACTGTAAGTGAACACATTTTTTAAAATTTTTTTAAGCTGCTGAGTTTGTGATAATTTGTCACTCTGGCTATTTGAAAGTAATCAATAGGTTTTCTAGTTTCTAGAAAATAAGAACTTGGTGTTCAATTTTAAACCTTAAAGTTCTGTTTAAATTTTTTAGCTTTAAATGAGTTAATGGGGATAGATGAGAATGTAAAGTTTTTGTTAAAAGAATAAAATTGGCTGTGCTTCTTTTAGGCAAAAATCCCTTAACAGCATTGAATTTCAAGTGCTTTGTTTGTAAAATAAGTCCTAACTATTCTGCTTAAATATAGTGCTAGGTTTGCAGTACATAAGAGAAATTCACCCCTGAAGGTCCCATAAATTAGCTTTGGATGCAATAATTATAAGTGGCAAAAATCTCACAACCTCAGTGATTACAACAGTAAATATTTGTTTCCAGTTTGTGCTGCAAGTTGACAGGTGTACACGAGGTGACCCTGCTCTGGGCTGTAGGTCAGGCTGAAGTCTATTTCATGTGCATCTTCATTAAGGCTTAAAGAGTTACCCTTATCTAGGATGTAATGTTCACATGGGGGTAGTCAGGAGTTCCAAAGAGGTGGTGGAAACTTGCAAAGCCTCATGATCTCTCTTTTAAATTGGCCACCCTGACACTTCTGTTCATATGTCTGTGGCATATGAGTTACATGTAAGTTAAGAAGTCAAGTGCACTATCACTAGGCAGAAACATCTCTTGGAGATGTTCTCATGGGGAAGTGATTATTGGCTGAAAAGTAATACAGCCTGCTATACTCTTCCACATTGAAAAAGTTAGCTAACACCAAGGAAAGATGGAGCAATTAGAGAGTAAATGTTATACCACGATTACTGGGGACACTGACTCTTCAGATAACAGCTGAATCTTAAGCTTCTGTATTGAGACTCTCAAATAGGGCTGCAGTGGTCCCAGAGTGGTAGGATAAAGAAAGCTACATATAGACAAATTCTAGAAAGTGTAAAACACCAAGAACCAGCCAAAGATAAAGCAAATGGCTTTCAGAGCAACAATAATTAGACTAAAAACTGATGATTCAATAATGGAAGATAGAAATCAGAGGAATAACATCTTTCAAGTGCAGAGAATGAGATAATTTTACCTTAGTTCGAAAGGGAAAAACTGTATAAGAGAAATTTTTCTTTTTAAAACTTTGTTATTTTGAAACTATCTAGCTCTCTGTAACTTCTTGACAGCTTTGTAATTACTTTCTTGCCCCCTGTAACTATGAGAGCATAACTGAACGTGCAAGGACACCTGATTGTACCATTGTACATGAAGTTCATGAACTGATGAACATTAATCTACCTTTGTAACTGATGATCTCACCTTGCTAGATAATCAGAACTGCCAAGCTGTTCTCTCACATTTGCACCTCCTTTGTACTTCCTGTTTATACATCATATAAAAGCCTTAGACAACCAGAGAGCAGGGCCTGATATTCTAGGAATGATCCCAATCATTGCCCATTGACATAAATAAATCTGCCTCCAAATCCTGGGTGCCATTTGGGTGTTTCTGCTTGTCATTGTAAGATGAGTATTTTTTCTTGAAGAATGTCCTGTCTCCGGCACTTCCAAAGAGAAATGGATTATAAACTTGAGATTTAAAAGAGATAGGAGGTGAGTTAAATTGATCAGTGATATTAAGTCACATTCAGAACATTTACTTATACTCTGTCATATTGCACAAAGGCTTTGATTTTTCTCCTAACACAGTTTCACCATCTGCCATGGATGAAGGTAGACATTTTCAGATGAATGAAAACTGAGTTTATCACCAATGACATTTACAAAACAAATTTTAAAAGCTGTCCCCCTAGAAAAGAGGAAATGATGCTAAAGGAATATCCAAGAATCGACAAAGAATGCTTAAGAAAAACTGAAAAACACACTGATGAAGCTTTAAAAAACTGGAAAGGTAAAAAATATCTAATGTGGTGTTTTAAAAAGGAAGGAATGAAACTGGAGGTGATAAGTCCCTTGTTTAGCACTTGTGAGGTTCCGGATTCCATTCCCCAGTATTGGAAAAACAAACAAACAAGCAAACAAACATTGGATACCAATGTTAATCAAAAATATTTAAACTTTCCTTATGTGTTTCAACTGAAAGACTAAGATGTTAATTTTCAAATTACTATCTTAGGCACTTACGTAAAATATCAACTATAACTAGAAAAAAAATAGAAATGCAGTGATTAACTCAGACACACAAACTTAAATACTGCATAGTTTTTCTCATATGAGAAAACCAAAATATAAATAAAGAGCAAAGTAAAAGATAGATAATAAGAAATAGATAGATCTTTTGCAGAAGGAAATGGGGCCAAGGGAGGGAGGATAGTGGGAGAGAACAAAGAGAGGAAGGGGGTGAGAAAAGAATTAAGATGTTCCGTACATGTGTACCATGTACTAACTCCCCAGAAGGACTGAATCACCACCAGAAGGACTGAATCACCATGTACTACAAACATGTACCAATAAAAACTTAAAAGATGCCAACCAGGAAAAGAAAACAAATACAACAAAGAAACACAAGACAATACAACCAAATTGCTCAGTTGAAAGAACCATTAAAAGCAATAATAGTAAAAATGTGGAAATAAATTCAGGTTTTTCATTACTCGTGATGATTTTCAAAAAGTGAATCTGTAATATACCTGGATAAAAAGCTGTAGTTTTTTCAGATTGAACAAAAAAGAAGTCATATATCTATATCTCAGCTAATATTTTATTATTTTTGAGCACTAGAATGAGTAACAGTACATATGAGTTTATAAAAATGCAGTATATTTAATTTTTAAATTTAAAAACATTTTTATTAATACATGCTTGTATCACATAATGATTACATGTGCCACAGGAGTTGATAAATGTACCTAACACATCTTAATTCTCTTTGTTACTGCTTTTCCTCTTTTCCCTCTTCACTTCATCCATCTCTAGACCCCCTCTCATTTGCAAAAGGTCTCCCTGTCTCCTATCGTTTATCTTGCTCTTTATGTGTACTTTGACTTTCTCATATGAAAGAAACCACTCAATATTTAAACTTGTACATCTGATTTATTTCAGTTAACAGTATGGTTTCAAGGTACATCTATTGCTTTACAAATGACTCAACTCTATTCTTTATGGCAAAGCAGTACTCCTTGTGTATAAAGACCACATTTTCTTTATGCATTCAACTATTGATGGACATACAGACCACTTTCAATATTTAGCTATTATGAATTGTGCACCTATAAACTTGGATGGAATGTATCACTGAATTGTGACATCTTTAACTCAGGCAGATACGTAGAAGGGGGAATAGCTAGGTCAGATGGGTTATTTTTTCTTTTTTTGAATCTCCATAATAATTTCCACAATGGCTGTGCTAGTTTACTTTCCAACCAACAATGTAGATGAGTCCTTCAGCCCCTCCCCCAGCCTCATCAGTATTTGTTATTACCATATTTGTTATTACCATATTTGATTTGATGGTACCCATTCTTTCTGGAGTAAGATGAAATATCAGTGTTTTAATTTGCATTTCTCTAGTGGCCAGCAATGTTGAACATACTTTCATGTATTTATTGGCCATTTGTACTTCTGAGAAGTATCTGTTCAGTTCAGTTGCTCGTTTTTTATTGGGGCTTTTGCTTGGGTATATCTAGATTTTGTGTTCTATATATATCTTAGGTATTAGTGATCTGAGGAGTAGCTGACAATTTTTTTTTTATCGTTCTATAGGTTGTCTTTTCACTCTATTGGTTGCTTCCTTTATTGTGCAGAAGCTTGTTAACTTGACAGAATTCCATTTGCTGTTTCTTGGCATTATTTCTTGCACAAGTGGGATTCTGTCCAGAAAGTCTTTGTTTCTATGTCTCCAGTTTTAGCCATTTCATCTTCCAGCAGATTCAGTGCTTCTGTTTTAATATCTAGATCCTTGACACATTTTGATTTTTAGTAGTTGGTGAGAGATAGGAATCTAGAGTTAATCTTCTGCATGTATTTAGCAAGTTTTCCCAGCACTGTTTCTTACAGAGGTTATCCTTCCTCCATCAGTTTTTTTCTCTCCTTTGTCAAAGATCAGAGGGCTGAATGTACCTAGGCTGGTCTCTGCATCTTTTGTTCTATTCCATTGATCCAAATGTCTGTTTTTGTGCCAGTACCATTATTATTATTATTATTATTATCACTGTAACTTTATAACTTGAAATTGGGGTTGTGAAGATTTCTACTTTGCTCTTATTGCTATTGTTACCTAGGATTGCTTTAGTTGCTCTGGGTCTCCCTGGGCTCCAGTGAATTTTAGGATTGTTTCCTCTAGTCCAGTGAGGAATACAATTGATATTTTGATTGGGATTGCATTAAATCTTTATCAGTGTCGAAAATATGACCATTTGTACAATATTGGTTTTGCCTATCCAGAAATAAAGGATATCTTTCCATTTTCTGATGTCATCTTTGATTTTTTTTAAGGATACTATGTGTAATTTTTTTTAAACTATGTGTAATTTCTGTTAAGGAGTTTCACTTCCTTTGTTATGTTAATTCGTAAGTATTAATTTTTTTCTTGTTGTATTGTGAATAGCATTGTTTCTAATGTCTTGGTGAATTCGTTATTGTTGTACAGGAATGCTATTGATTTTTGTGTGTTGATTTTATATCCTGTTACCTTGCCGAATTTGTTTATTAGTTCTAGAGTCTGACGGATAGTTTTGCGTATTCTATGTAGAGGATCATGTCATCTGCAAATAAGGGTAATTTGACTGCTTCCTTTTCTATATGGTTCCCTTCTATTTCTTTCTCTTGCCTGATTGCACTGGCTGAAGTTTTGAGTATGATATTGATCGAGTGAAGACAGTGACCATCTTTATCTTGTTCCTGATTTTAGGGAATGTTATCAGTTTCCCCATTTAATATGGTGTTGGCAGTACATTTGTTATAAATGACTTTTATCAGATTGAAATAAGATCCTCCTATACCTGTTTTCTTTGGGTTTTTAAAAATGTCACAAATGGATATTGCATTTTATCTAAGGGGTTTTTTGCATCTATAAGATAATTACGTGGGGTTTTTGTTTTGTTTTGTTTTTTGTCTTTTTTGATATAGTGTCTCATTATGCAGTTCAGGCTAGCTTTGAGCTCACTTTGTAGCCCAGGCTGGTCTCAAACTTGCAACGATCTTCCTGCCTCAGCCTCCCGAGTGCTGGGATAACAGGAGTATGTCACCATGCCCGGCTTTGATTATGTGATTTTATTGTCCTTGGTTCTGTTTATGTGATGTATTACATTTATTGATTTGTGTATGTTGAACCACCCTTGCATCCTTGGGATGAAGCTACTTAGTTGTGATATATACTTTTTAAAATTATTTGTTGCATTTTGCTGTCAGTTTCTTGTTAAGGATCTTTGCATCTATGATCATTTGCATCAGATTGGCCTGTAGTCTTCTTTTTTAATTGAGTCCTTGTCTGATTTTCAAATCAAGATAATGTTTGTTCCAGGAATGAGTTTGGCAGTGCCCCTTCCCTTTCAATTTTGCTAAAGAATTCGAGGAGTATTGGTGTTAGAACGTCCCCAGAAGTTCTTGTTGAATTCACTGGTGAATCCATTGGGTCCTGTGTGTTTACATTTTTAAAAATTACAGTAAAAAACACATAGCCACTGATTCCCCCTTAAATCACTCCCCCTCACTTCAAACACTCTTATTCTTCCCACTTTCTAAACCGATTTTAACAAGTCATCACTGCATTGAGCAAAAGTTCATGTCTTTAGATGCATTGCCATGGCTGACTTGATATCTTTCTTTTTTTTTTGTACTGGGGATCAAACTCACAACCTCGTGCTTGCCAGGCAGGTACTTATGCTGCTAAGCTAAACCCCCGGCCTCTCTGACTTGATATCTTAAATCAGTTCAAAATATTTACTGTCTTTAAAGTAGTTTTATAACACAACAGTCTCTCCTATTGAGAATCCCTTCATCTCTGAAGCTCCTTACTAATTCTGAAAACTAAGGTTTCTAAGGACCATTTCTGGGATTTCATTAGTTAACACTGAAAGCAAAAACACACTTGATAATGATAGCATGCCCCACAGCTATCACCACCAGGGTCCCAGTCTCTCAAGCAGCCCAGCTGAACTTTCAATAAACACAGGTAGAAGAAACTATACATGAAACTAGGTTAATTTAACTGGTATAGCCAGGTGATATAGCTACAGGCATGGTGGTGCATGCCTATAATCTCAGCACTGAGGAGGCTGAGGCAGGAGGATTGCCATGAATTCAAGGCCAGACTGCACTACGTAGTGAGATCTTTTCTCGAAGAAGAAGAAGAAGAAGAAGAAGAAGAAGAAGAAGAAGAAGAAGAAGAAGAAGAAGAAGAAGAAGAAGAAGAAGAAAGAAGAAGAAGAAGAAGAAAGAAGAAGAAGACAACTCCATAAAATCATCTTCACCAAAAATCAGTCTTTTTTCCCCTGTTATATGGTAGGTTGTGTGACCACTGGGATTCTTATCAGCTTGTCCTGGTCTCATAAATATAACTCTGGTTTTGAAAGTATAATTTGAAAATTATTTTGTTCTGTGAAAATAACTTTCCAAAAGTAAAGCAATTTGTTGTTACACTTGATAATTTGACATTTTGGTAATAATACAATTATTTCTGTGTTCCTAAACAGCATAAATAGTTATCTTGCATGCATGTTGAAAAAATAAAACCTTATATCTCTGCTAAAAAAATATTTACTGTCCATGGTCATTTTGACTTTAGTGAAGACCTAGAAGCCATACCATATCAGATCTAGTGAAGAAAGTAGATGAAGATACATGGTAATGTTATTACAAGCTTGCCTTTCATTGGATAGCATTTGGCAATGCCATTCACTGTATTTTTTAAATCGCATCATGCAAAGAGTGCTTCTAGAACTGCTTCTGAAAGTGGTAAGACTGATGGGATGTGTTTAGAGGGGGAGTAACTTGAGGGGGATTAATGGCAATGTTTCTTTTACTGTAATAAATTTTAAAATTTAAATATTTACCACATTTTAATCACCCCATTGTGTTCAAAATGTATTTCTTAAAAAGAGAGTTATAACAGTTAATATTATCTTTGTAGTAGTTATTCAGGGTACAAGATATAGGTATGATATCTTGTCCAAACAATATTAGCATAAACTTTTCTTTCCAATGAACTAAGAGAAACTAGCTGTATAACTATCTTAACTATGTTGTGTATAAATATGTAATTTTTCTTTTTCCTTTCTTCCTTTCTCCTTTTCCCCATCAGTTTCTTTTCTTTTGAACAATTTCTTCCCAATTCACAATATCTATTGTACATTTTGCATCTTATTTACTCATTCAATTTCTCACACTAGTGAGATAATATGATGTTTATACTTATGGGTGTGATTTATTTCACTTTGAGTATGATCTTGAGTTGCATTCACTAACCTATAAAAGTCTTGAGTTTATCTTTGTGTGTGTGTGTGTGTGTGTGTGTGTGTGGTATGGGGGCTTAAACTCACAACCTTGTATTTGCCAGGCAGGCGCTTATGCCACTGAGATAAATCCCCAACCCAAGTTTTTCCTTCTTTATGGCTGATTTGTACTTCATTATACAAAAAATTCACACCTTTTTTTTTTATCCATTCCTTGGTTGATGGGTATTTGAGTTATTTTCAAGATTTAGCTATTTCAAATTGTGCTACTATAAACGTGGGTGCACATATATTGCTGTGGTATGATGTTTTCAATTCTTCTGGGAAGATACAAGTGGAATAGCTTGGTTGAATGGGACCTCTAACTGCAGTTTTAAAAGAAATTTCCACACTGATTTTCACAGTGATTGCGACCATCTACACTCCTGCCAACAGTGGAGAAGTGTTCCTTTTTCATCACAGCTCCTCTTGTACTTGTTATCAGTGGATTTCTTGATGATAGACATTCTTTCTGGGATGAGATGGAATCTCAGTGTTGTTTTAATTTACATCTCTCAAATGACCATAGATGTTGAACATTTTTTTGTGTATTTATTTGCCATTTATGTTTCTTTATCTGAAAAGTGTCTATTCATCTCAGATGCCCACTTTTGGATTGAGTCTGAATTTGAGGGTTTGAGTTTTTTCAATTCTTTGTAGATTTTAGATAGAAATATTTTGTCTGAGGGACAATTGGCTGCACTTTTTTTCCCACTTTGTGGGTTGTTTGTTTACTCTGTTGGTGATTTCTTTTGACACACAAAAGCTTTTCAATGAAATCCCAGTTGTTGATTCTTTGAAGTATTTCCTATGCAGTTTGTGTTTTGTTCATGAACTCTCTGCCTACACCTATGTCTTCAAGATTTCTACCTACTTTCTTTTCTAGTATATTTAGTGTTTCTGTTTTAATATTTAGAAATTTAATCCATTTTGATATTAGTTTAGTGCATGGTGCTAGACATGGGTCTCACTGTAGTTTTCAGGACATGAAAAGCCAGTTTTTCCAGCATCATTTATTAAAGAGACTATCTTTCTTCCAGTGAATATGTTTGGCTTTTTTGTCAAAGATAAGGTGGCTGAGTGTGTTTGGGATTGCATTTGAATCTTCTATTCTGATACACTGATCCTCAGGCCTATTTTTGTTTGTTTGTTTGCCAGTACCATGCTGATTTTTTATCACAGTAACTTTGTAGTATAATTTCAGGTCCAGGATTGTAATGCTCCCTGACTTGCCTTTGTTGCCCAGAATTGCTTTTGGGCAGAATTGCTTTTGCCCAGAATTGCTAGGTCTCTTATGATTCCCATTGAATTTTAAGAGTGTTTTCTCTGTATCTGTGAGGTATGCTAATGGTATTTTGATTGGGATTTATTAAATCTGTGTAGCAAGTTGGAGTGTATGGCCATCTTCACTGTGTTGATTCTTCCTATCCAGGAGCAAGGGAAGTCTTTTCATTTTCTGATTATCATCTTTGATCTCCTTTTTTAGGGTGATATAATTTTCACTGTACAGATCTTTTACATCTTTTGTTATATTGATTCCTAAGTACTTCATTTTTGTATGTTATTGTGAAGGGTATGCTTTCTCTAATTTCTCTCTCTGTGAGTTTGTTGCTTGTTTATAGGAATGCTATTGATTTTTGAATGTTGATTTTATATCTTCTACAAATATCTCCTTTTTAGCTAATTATTTATCAATTTTATTTATTGTTTCAAAGGACCAACTTCGTAGTGGGAGACCTTAATACCCTACTCCATTGATTCTTTATACTGTTTTCTTAGTGTCTATTGTATTAGTTTCTGCTCTTGTCTTTATAATGTTGTCACTCATATAAGCTTTGTATTTGATTTCTTTTTTTTTAAAGAAAAAAAGCAAACAAAAAAAGGAAGAAATAATACAGAATTTTAAAAAATTAATGCTAAGAAATCACCAGTTGATAAATTACACATTGCCATCTTAGAAATAGTTGTTCAAGTTACAAAATTAAATGATCTCTTCTTTTTCTAGAAGTTTGAGGTTCAACATTAGGTTATTTGAGCTTGTTCTGTTTTCCTGATGTGTGAGTTCACTGCCATACATTTCCTTCATATGACTTCTTTCACTGTATCCCATAGGTTTTGGTATGTTTTCAACCTTGTTTAATTTTATATACTGTTGAATTTTGTCTTCAATTTCCTCTGTGGCCTGTTGGTTGTTCAGAAGGGTGTTGTTAAATTTCCAAATGTTAATGTAGCTTTTGTGATTTCCTTTGTCATTTATTTCCAGTTTCATTCCATTATAGTCAGATGGTATGTATGAGATGATTTCAGTTCCTCTACATTTACTTAAACATGTTTTTTCAGCCAATATATGGTCTATTTTGGAGAATATCCTATGTATAGCTGTATTTTGATGTTTTGAGGTGGAATACTCTGTAGACATTTAGCATTTACTCACAGGCTTGGTTTAATTGTAATATTTCTTTGCTGGTATTTTGTCTAGTCGATTTCTCTTTTTATGAGAGTAGAGTATTAAGGCCTCCTACTACAATTGTGTTAGTGCTTATTTGGTTATTTTCTTGTTAGTATTTGTTTTATGTAGTTGGGTGAACCTGGGTTTCGTGAATAAATATTTATATCACTTCTGCTTGAAGTTTTCCCTTAACAAGTATGTAGTGACCTTGTCTCTTTTGATTAGTTTTGGCTTAAAGTTTGCATTGTCTGAAAATAAAGTAGCTACTCCTGCTTTTTTCTGGGTTCTTGTGGCATGGAGAATTGTTTTCACTTTTAGTCTATGGGGGGGTGTTAAATGTGTTTCTTCAGTGCAACATATTGTTGGATCTTACTTGTTGATCCATCCTGTCAGTCGATTTCTTTTGATTGGTAAGTTGAGACCATTTATGTTGATGTTATAACTGATGTATATTGGCTTTTCTTTTTCATGTTGCTTTCCATTGTTTGTTCCCTTTCCCTCTGTTAACTGCTTGCCCTGTGTGGCAACTTCTATCAGTGTTCACATGTTTGTGATCTTCTTTATCTCTTTCTAATAAGTCCTTCCAAGCAATCTGTAGAGCAAATTTGGTGGTCATAAATTTCTTCAGTAGTTCTTTCTTGTGGAAGTATTTTCTTATTCCATCAATTTTGAAAGATAGTTTTGCAGGGTACATCAATTTGGGTAAAGATTGTTTTCCTTTAAAACTTGAAATATCTCACTGCAAGTTGCCCTTGACTTGAGGGTTTGTGTTAAGAAGCCTGCTGTGATTCTGATGATCTTTCCTTCATAGATGGTATGTTTCTTTTTCTTTAGCTACTTTTAATATTTTATTCTTGTGCTGAATTTCTGGAATCTTGATTATTATATACTTTGCTGTGAATTTATTTTGGTCATGGCTATTTGGAGTTCTATATATGTCATTTATTTGTACGTCAAATTGTGTTTATCCATGTTTGGGAAGTTTTCTTCCATTGTTTCTGTTAAGAGGTTTTTTAATGGCTTTTGTTCTGTCTCCAGCTTTCTCACTGATTCCAATCAATCTTATGTTGTTCTTTGCTTCATTCTGTAGCTGTTGGATTGATGTTGTGGTCTCATGGTTTTTTAAAATTTTATATTAAAGATAATAAAACTAATCAAAATAAAACAGAATAAAGCCAATCAAAACAAGACAGTGCAAGTGACACAGTTCAAAACAAGATAATAGGAAATCAATAATAGTTACCATAATGCCTCTTGTTGTCTTCAAAATAGCTGCCCATACCTTCAGACACAGTAAAATCAAACAAAACAGAACAGAATAGAACCAATAAAAACAAAACAATGAATGTAATACAGGACTTCAAAACAAGATAAAAGTAAATTCAAAATGGCTACCATAATATATCTTGCTATCTTTGAAACCGCTGCCCATGCCATCAGATATAATAAAATCAAGTAAGATAAAACAGAATAAAACCCAACCAAACAAAACAATGAGAATGATACAGGATTTCAAAAATAGATAATAGTGGCTATCACCTTCAGAAGGTGATCTCCCATATACGCTACGTTGCATATCGTTATCCTCTTAATAGATGATTAGACTACTGGTTTTAGGTCTGCAAAGTCGGTGAAACACTAAATGATACAAGCATTACATTATAGTTTTTACCTCATTAACTATCATCACAGCCTGTGTTTCTCTGCATCAGTTGGTCACTTATGGAGTTTGGGAGGGGGACATTGACACTTCTCCCTGCCCACACACCAGAAAGAGGTGGCAGCTGGCTGTCCCCAGTCAGCCTGTGCATGGTGCTGACTCACAGGAGGTCTTAGCTTCTTGTTGCCTTCTCGTTCTCCCTCCTTCATAGTTCATGAATAGTGCCGACTCACAGGAGAAGGCTGGCATCTGACTCTCCCTCAGCCAGCCCCAGCATGGTGTTGACTCACAGGAGGTTTTAGCTTCTTGTTGACTTCTTGTTCTTCTCCCCTGCCATCTGCAAATGGCATCAAATCAAGGAGAGGGCTGGCATTTGGCTCTCAGCCCATGCATGGTGCTGACTTATGAGAGATCTTAGTTTTTTGTTAACTTCTTGTTCTCCTCTCCTGCCGTCTGCAAATGGCCTCTCTTGTGATTTTTAAAATACCTTTTTTTCATGGTCACTAGTCATGTTTCTGTCTTCCTGATCTGATATTCTGTCCTCACCTTCATTCAATCTGCTGCATATACTTTAAATGGAGTTTCTAATCTGTATTTCTGTTTAGATCAGCTTCATTGATTCAATTTCTTGTCTATGTTTGACATTTTTCTGAACTCCTCTATTTATGTACCTGTGTCTGCTTTAATACCTTTTATTTTGGTAGTCATTTTATTTTTTGGAACTTAGAGAATATTTTTTTCTGTGGTCTCTTCCATTTTTTATTTCACTTCTGCTGCTATCATTTCAGAGTTCCATTTGTTGGCTTTCAATTTCCCCCATCTCTGTGCTCTGGGCGGGCTGAGAATTTGGGATTGCATTTTGCTTCTTTGTCTTGTCATTTTCTATTTTACTTTGTTTCCTGTGTTGATGGTCGTAGATTTCTTATGTTAGAAGCCTTGTCACTGGTGTTGAAGCTGGAGGTGTCTGTTCCTCCAGATGTCTTCTAGATGTTCGTGGTTCTTGATCTTTATGTCTCCCAAGAACTTACCTTCCCAATATATTAAGACTGAGGAATTACTATCAATTTGACTTTGGGACCATTCTTTTGGTATCCGATTATGATGATGATTATGACCCTTTATAATCACAGTGTTGTCATACGGGAGTAAAAAACTTGTTATAGCATGTAAGACATCCTGGTTAACAACAGACTCAAGTACAGCCCAGCTACTGACAATCTGGAGTAACTATTGAACTGATATCTATAACCATAGGAGGAGGGTTTACAGAAACATACAATCCAACTTTTACCAGGAACTTGTATAATGATTTTCCACTTAGTAGAATGATTTTACCCTGTTGTGTATGTGTGCATTCGGGTTGAGTGATTTTATCCTGGGGGAGTTAAGAGATAGGATGGAGAAATGATGAGTGAGGTTAAATATTGTCGTAGCAAGGTTGGAGGGCACAGGGTTATTATCCAGGTTTTGGGTAATTGTAAGACACAGAAGGGAAGAATTGGAAAAGAAGGCCTAGGAGTTTTGAAGTGAACCAAAAGAGAAGAGAGAATGTTTACTTGTATGAAAGTATCATAAAGTCAAGTGAAATAGTTGATGAAAGAGACTAAGAGAATAAATATAAAAAACAAAAAGAAAGGTTAGGGATCACATGTTGGCTCATACTGCTATTTTTTTCTTTTTGGTACCAGGGATCAAACTCACAATCTCACATTTGCCAGGCAGTTGCTTGTGCCACTGAGCTATATTCCCAGCCCCTCATATTGCTAATGTTGCATGGAATATTTTCACACCTAATTCCTTCTGTCCATCGCACGTGCCTTAGCCAGGGTCCTACGGTGTCACTGGCATTCTGAAGGTCTCCAACCCTGAGTCCCACTAGTGCAGGGAAGGAAGGGTGGATCTCAGCCTTCTCTTGCCAGCCAAACTGTCCCAGATCAATGGAGGAAGGGATGAGCTCAACTCACACTCCTCTCGCCAGCCAAGGCATCACTGGGGCAATGGAGGAAGGTGTTAATCCTTAATAAAAAATCTGAAGCATGGTTTATTTCCTTACATAAAGATAAAAACCTTAAATGGGTGAGATTTCTCTATGCCTCAGGAAATGTTCCTAGGTTTCTAGAGGGCATCAGTTTTTACAACTATATGGCCTTATCCAACACATCTGTTTCTTGGGTAGTCTTTTTAAGGAATGAAAGACATTGTCAAAGATTGATGAGAAACATGTTTCATTTATATGACATTTCCATAAACATGTACATCATGCATTTTTCTGCTGTGGGTTCCTCACAGATGTGATTAAGATACACATAATTTTGCTAAGACAACTCGATAATTTGTGAAGAGGTTTAGAATTAAAATGTTCTCTATTTGTGATTACCCATTGTACTTTAAAATTGTTCTTGCTAATTTTTCACTTCTGATATTCCAATGAATAGCATTTACCAAACACCCACAGCATCAAACCTAAGGTTTTAAAGACAGTTTCCAAAAGGAGAGAGAGAGAGAAGAAAAGAACACATTCTGGAGGAAATCTACAAGTTACGGCTCTATATAATTGTTTAGTAAGTGTGAAGCAGAGTAAGGGAAGTGAAATTGCTTTGCATAAAGATCTCCCGTGTATTTCTGTTTCTATGTGTAGCAAAGTTTTGGAACTCCTGGCCTAAGGAGTCACACATATGCATGTTATCATCACCTGTGATGCTATGGAAACCACTGATGCCTGTGTTCCTATTCAGAACCTTAAATCGCAACCTCCTGTGCTGGCCACTGGGCAGTCTATTTGAAAGCTTCTAGGCAATTCAAATGTACATCCATTGTATTGACCACTGCACTGGGGAAAAGTTACAACAGAGACGGATGTATCTTTTTATGAGCCATAAAGGCTTACAACCATAAAATAGGTCCTGAGTCTCCTGGTAGCCAGAGTAATTAGAAAAACACAATCACTTGGGATAATTTTTTGTTATCCACAATGCAAAAACCTATCAGTTCCTTGAATGAAAACAAGCTTTCCCTTATAGGTTTGAAATACACATCACATTTGAGTATTTTTACAGGGCACACTGAATGATGTCATGGATCACAAATGTATAAATACTCCACAATAAAAAATGTATGTAAAGTTGATACTGTAGTTTCTAATAACCACTTCTCAAAGAAAGTCAAGGACAAAATATATATATATATATATATATATATATATATATATATATATATATATATATAAAAGAAAGTCAAGGACATGACTACAGGCTGCTTGGTTAGTGGGTGTGGGAGTAGGACAATGAAAGATGAGGAAGTATTGATACTTCTCTTCAGTTTTCACACAATACAGCTTCACATAAGGGGTAAGCCTGGAACTGTGTACCTCCAAAACTTCCTGTCTGTATATAAAAATATTTTCTTTCTTTTTTTCAATTTAAGAGAAAAAAGACAGAAAAGAAAAACAAAAAGCAAAAGAGACAAACAATAACAACAACAAACCCAAAACAATAACAATATAGGCTTTCTTTTGGGGGGGTGCCAGGGATCAAACTCACAACATCGCGTTTGCCACGCAGGCACTTAATGCCGCCCCTGAGCTAAACCCCCAGCACCCAACAACAATATAGGCTTTCAAAACATGATAGGAATTTAACAATGGTTGTTATACTGATTTGTTATCTTCAAAAGAGTTGGTTAGATTACCAGATATAGAAATATTTTCGTATTTGAAAAATTTAAGAATCAATTACCTTTTTTCCTCCGTAATATACATTGTACAAATATGAAAAAGTCCTAGGTGGTGAGAATGGAGAAGCTTTAATTCCCATTCACGGGGACTATAGGAAGGTGAAAAGTATCTTAGAATCAATCAATCTCAATCTTTCTCTCTCTCTCATCAAAAGAAAAAGGATGTAGGTTTGAAAGGTCCAAAAACCTTGGCATGGGATGAATAGAAGTCTGTCTTTGCAATGCTCTTTCATAAAGATTATTTTTCTCGGCTGGGATTCTGTGACATTCAAGTAATACTGACTCAGTGGCTCAAGATTCTGAAGAAGGTTCCTGAGTAGGGTGTTCACTGCATAGGGCTGGTTTTTGAAAAGGAACTCCATTATATTGCACACAGTTTAAACCACAGCCATACTGAAGGGAGGCCAAAAGGAGTTAAATTAAGATGGGCGTTTCCCTTTTTCTTTTGAGCTGCAGGGTGAAGGGCAAGTACTTGGTAACGTAGCTGGGGATGAGCAAGACGATTCTATTAGATCATGAGAGAGTTTTGGCTTAACTTCCCTGAATGAAAATCCTAAATGCACCGTTAATACCCAAGTAGACACTTAGCTATTTTCTAAGGCAAATAGTATGTTCTGTGTCTGCTTTTTGAATTCACAAATGCACTTAGCATTTAAATTTAACGAAAGGCTTCCTGAGAAAGTCGAGTGACGAATTTCTCTCTCATTTGAAGTAGGCTCTTGTATTCCTTTAAATAAACCCAAAATTACATGAACTGCTTGCTAAAGAAACTGTAGCTACGATGTGGGAAGGATCCTCCTGCGGCGCTAAGTCTCAATCATTTGCATATGCATAAAGATAACCTTAAACTCGAGTTTGCTATTTCACACTGCGTTTCAAAGACAAGCTGCCTTTTTATTCAAAGGACCACGGGGTTTCCGAGTGGGTGGGCGTGTACTTAGAGCAGGAGCAGTTGGTTTTGGTCCCTGTAGAGTTGACACTGGCAATGGCGACTCGCGGCCACACCGGGGCAGCCTCTCCCCGGCTGGGGGCCGGGCCAGGCTGATCACTCCCGGGAGCTGACAACGTAGCCAAGTCCGACTTGCTGGGGCTGCCAAGAATTTAAAGGGATCTAGAAACGTCCATCTTTCCCCCTTTTAACAATTGCAGCAAGCTCAAAGCTCTGGGTAAAAAAGCCTAAGGAGAGGAAAAAACACAAGGTGTTTTTGTTGTTTGCAAAATACCTTCACCACTCCCAAAGGGCCAGGGTGCTCTCCCCGAGTCGGGGGAAGCCGGGCGTGCAGAGGGTCAGCTGCAGCCCGACCCGCCCGGGCGCACCCCTGCGCACCGCCTGCGGCCTGCTGACCCCGGAGCACCCTGCCACTGCCCCGGGTGGGCGTGGGGCAGAACTCCACCGCCCCCGCGGCCCGCCCCCCAGCCCGGCCTGTGATTGGCTTGGGGGGCGCGTGTGCCCGCCCCGGAGAGCAGGGAGGGTCTCCTCCGGGCGCCGGGTGGGAGGAGGCGGAGGAGGGGGCGGGGAGAGCGGGGGCCAGGACTGAGGGTGTGAGGGGGCGAGCGAGCCGGGTCTCTGGGATCAGAGCAAGCGGCCCGCCGGCGACGGGAGGACTGGGAGGGCCGGCCGCGGGGAGGAAGAGAGGCAGGCGCGGGCCGCGGGGAGGGGAAGCGGCCAGGCTCCGCGTCGCCGCCGCGGCGCTCGGGGAGAGGCGCCGGGGTTGCAGCCGCCGCTTGGCGCGCTCTCGGGAGCCGCCAGCCCGCACGTCCCGCAGCCTTCCGGGAGGAAGCGGCAGTGGCCGGGGCGCGCGCTCGGCTCTCTCACCTGCCGGCTCTCGTCCGCTTCCCCGGCGGGGCGCGCGCGGGGCTGCGTGTGGGACCGGCCGGCCGCCCAGGCAGAGGAAAGACACAGTCCAGCCGCCTGGGAGCTACTCGGACCCCACGCGGGGCGCCAGCTCCATGGCGACGGGGCTAGGGGAGCCGGTCTACGGACTTTCGGAAGACGAGGTGAGCAGAGTCCATTCCCAACCGGGACTCCCTGGGGAATTGGTGCCTCGCGCCGGCACTGGAGGGATCGGGTCCACCCCGAGGTGTGCGGACCCTGCGATTGCCTGCAGGGCAGCCCCAGACGCTGGAGCGTCCCGAAGCAGGGTTCCCGGAAGGGTGGTAGTTAGGATTCCCCCTCAGCCTAGCGCTTTGTTTGTAAATAAAGAGGCGCGACGCCCTTGGAACCCGGGCTGTCTCCACCGCTGCCGCTTTGGGGTGGCCCGAGGGCGCGTGCGCCTTTCTGCCCCGCAGGTCCCTTTCCTCTGCGAGCCGCGGCTCCCTGGGCTGTTGGGCAACTTTCCGCCCCTCGCCTCTGCAGCAGGAGTCCATGCTGTATGTCACGTCTGGGTCGCGGCGGGAGACTCGCGCCGCGCTCGGGTGCGGTTGCTGTAGGGGAGCTTGCTGACCGTCTCCCCCTGGAACTTTCTAAAGATCTGTCAGCGGGCGCTCCGAAGCTTGAGTGTGTGGATTCTGGGAGCGAGGCGGCTCTGGGAGCGGCCGTGACCGTCCCTGTCTTGTAAAGTCTGCAGCAAGGATTGCATTTGGAGCCCCCCCCCCTTTTCCGGTGGGTGGTCGTGGTCAAGGAAGGTGGCAGGTGCTGCTGGAAACTTGGAAGAAGCTTGCAGCCATGCCATTTAACCCCCCTTTCCTCCCGACAATTCAAATCCTGGCACCCCCGGGGTGGGTGGAGAGAGAAAAACTCCATTGATCCCTTTTATTAATAAAGCGATGAAATAAGCCACGCCCCCAAACGGTCGGTTCCACTGGAAAGGGCTTTGTTTTTACCCTCACTCACTCCTCTCGTTTCCCACTCCTCCTTTTTGAAACAATCCTGCTAAATCACTGCTCAGCCTTCTTTCGACCAGCCATTCTCTGTTCTTATTGGTGTGTTGCTGTACCAAAAAGGAGGGGTGGGTGGGAGGCCTGTCGCTGGCGCGGCTTGACAGGCAGGCTGGATGGAGCAGGTAGGAGTGGTTTGCCATCTGGCGGGGTGCGCGGCCAGGTCTGGCTCCCCTTTCCAGAGGTGAATTTACAACCCGTGAAGCATTACTCAGCAGGGAGGTATTTCCTATCCTGGTTGTGCATTTCATGAAAAGTTGATGCCTGGATATTCAGGCTGTCTTGATTTCTCTTACTAACCCCTCCCTTTTTTTTTTTTTTTTCCCT
>PVJX010026075.1:0-26258 GCA_004027295.1 Dolichotis patagonum | reverse complement strand
CTCTGTACTGCCCCCTTTTGTTTTATTCTCTTTTAAATAAAAAAAAAAAAAATGAGACCTGCAGGCATTTAATGCAGGAGAACAGATGCTGCAGAAATCATTATCAGTCTTACAATATTACACTGCAGCTCCCTGAGGCCAGCACCTGCCCTGTCCTGTGTGGCACAACAGACGAGTAGACACCTGCGGGCCAAGTGAAGGCAGTGCCCGTTACCGCTGCAGGACAGCACCTTGCACATCATGTGGCTGGGGCAGTGGGCAGCCAGCATGCCACAACCCTGGACCCTGGGCCCTGTCCTGGTACTGGGCAAGCCTGGGCTGGACATGAGCTCCTTTTTCTGTACTAGCATCAGTGCCAGCCAGGCAGGAGCCTTGGAACTGGCTTAGGAGACTTACCTTAAGGGAAGTAAGTCTGCTGCAGGCCCAGTCTCCTCTTGTGGGATTTGGGGCCTTTCTGAGGTTATTCTGTGAACTGCAGCACATTTGCCCTTGACCAAGACAAGGCTGGATGGTGCAGAATGTAGCTAAACAGTGTCTCTTCATTATTATTGAATGGAAAGACTTCAATGTGCCAACTTGATGAGGAGCAGGGATAGGAGCCTTTGAGTGTTAACTGCTCCTACTGGCCAGGATATGGATGGGCAACGCCACACATACTGAGGGCCAAAAGAGAGACAGTGGCTCTTGTTCTTGGCACAACACTGGCTCACAGCTGTGTCAGGACACTGACATCCCCATGTGCAAGGCAGGGCAGGTTCAGTGTGCAGAACTTGCCTCATGAACTCAGGTGGCGGAGACCCATGGAGCCTTGGGTGTGCAGATGCCATGTGTGACTTCAGAGCTGCTATGACCCCGATGGTCAGAACTCACTTTCACATGTTAAAGAAGCAGCAGCTAACTGACAAGGTCGAAGAGTAGGCAAATGATCAAGCAGAGGGTGACCTGTCTGGAGCTGAATGGAGTTGGGACTCACCCAACACTGTGACAGGCAGAGATATTCTATGCTTCTGTGTGGTTCACTCCACAGTGATTAATTTTGCTAGCTGAATCATATTTCCAATAACAAAAAAAGTAGCAGAGCATACATTTGAGCTCTAATATTTGGGACCTTCATGCTTAAAATCCGTGAAGGAAAGGATGTCAGAGTATGAGAAATCAAGGTGGGAGACCAAGCTGGTAGAAAATGAGTTTCTCAAATACAAGAATAAACATCCCTTGCTAGACCCTGTGCCAGGGACTGGGGTTAAATCAATGTGCAAGCAACAGCCACTTCCTGGGGTACTCAGGACACACGACAGGGTGAAGACTGGTGCTGTCAGTGAACACTGTCCAGGAGCCAAGTCCGAGCTTAGGTGAGGGAGCAACAAGTTCTGCCTGGGGGAGGAGCAGAGACACATACGGGCTCTTACTGAGTCTGCAGGGCAGAGGTGTGGAAAATGCTGAAAGCCACCTGAATGAGCCAAGGTGATGGTGTGGGGGGAACAGAAGGAAACCTGTGGACTCGGCTTAAATCCTGGAATTTCCTGTGCAAGGCTGTGCACAGGAAATTCCAGGATTTAAGTCATTGCTCTTGTGGGGAGACGAGTATCTTAGAAAACAGTCACTTAGAGGTGGCCAACCAGGTGGACTTTGTTCCTGATGTTTTTAATCATCAAAGTGACTGGAAAATTTGCAAAGAAGTGAGGACTGAAATGCAATGAGGCAGAAAGAGGACCAGGTAGGAAATGTCTGTGCTGGTGCAGATGAGCACCAAGAGGGTTGGGCACTAGAGAGCAGAGAGGAGCAGAAAGAGTGAGGCACAATAAGATGACTGGTGGTTGAGGCTGGGGTTCCCCAGGGGCTCAGTATTAGATATGAGCTTATGTCAGGAGCAGAGCTCAAGGCCTGGACCGCAGCGGGCTTCCGTGTTCTAACAGACTGACTTGACTTTTTCACTTTTTCGGGTGGCACAATTGGGGATTCTGGATTCTTCTCTCCATTATCAGAAAAAAAAAAAAAAAGGTCTGATTGACACAGCAGGGCTTGTTGTTATTTTTCTTATCTCCAGCTCAGTGCAAAAGCACTCCCAGAATATGCAGTGAATCCATGAATGCATAAAAGAATAAAAGAGTAAATATAAGAGCAGTCCTTGACTCCCAACCTCTAAAACAGCTGATCCACAAAACAGGAAAAATGTCTGTTTCCAAGAAAGAACACATTGGAAGAGGTGGATTATATTCATGTTTATACAAGAAACTGAACTGAGAAAACAAGGCTCACCAACAGAAATCCATTAAACTGAGAAGAACCAAAATATTTCACCTCCCTGTTATCCCATAGCCACTTCTCAACATGACAGCTCTGTAATTAGAGTCGAGTCCTTATGCTGCTGCTTCATTTTACAAGTGGGTTTTGTCTCTTGCAGCTGCAAGGGCTTTTTGCCAGGGGCCCCAAGACTAGGCGTTGAGAACTTCTGCTTGTGAGAATCAAACCAAGACGCTGCCAGTTTGCCTCTGTTCCCAGATGGGGAGCTTCCTCCTCTTCCCACAATGCTCTCCTTGAGAGTGAAAAGTGAGAAAAACGTCCATCTTAAGGAACCATCTTTTTGTCATGTGGTCATCCAAGGATATCTGAGGAGACTGGTTCCAGTACCCAAAATCTGAGGGTACCTACATCCCCTTTATAAAATAGCCTTGAATTTCCGCAGAACCTGTGACATTCCCACACCTTGAGGCAACCCTGAATTATTTCTAACTCTTTAGGTAAACAGTAGTTACATTGCATTGTTTGGGCAGTAGTGACAAGAGAAGGATCTGTACAAGCCTGTTAGTGAATCAATTTCTTAAATTTTCTTCTGAATATTTTCTGTGGGATGCTGCACCCTTGGATAATAGACGGCTACCTGTATTGTGTATTTCTTCTCCAGTTACCCTATATGCTAGAATATAAAGTGCTTCTGCTACAGCACAATGTATATGTATCCCTGGAATATCTCACATTTTACAAAATCCAACACTAAAAACAACAGAGTGTTTGGGGAAAACTGGTTTGGTACATTGCTATAAAAACAATATCTTCCAAACACAATCAAAAACAACTGGTAGGGTAGAGAGGTGATCTGGCCACCCAGGCCAGTGGCTCTGTGTAGCTACTGGCCAACACAGCAGATATTAAAACTACAAAAACAATAGGGAGAAAGTGCACTGTGGGAATGTCAGCTGAAAACCTGGACCTCCCACCCCATATCCCAGTCCTATACCAAGAAAGAAAATATTCCCAGAGAAAGATGCAACCCAAAATTAAATGGATAGAAAAGTGTAAATACTTACATATAATACGTTGGATAGAGTCCTTCAAAATACCAGCAATGTTTTTTGGCCTCTGTGCACTGGAAACAGAAGCAAGAGAAACTTTGTCAGTGGTAAGTACCTTGTACACTGTGGAGTACTCACAAAAGCAACAAAGAGGGTGGAACACAGCTCCCAGGTATGAAAAGCAGAGGCTTTGGAGCAGGCAGTTTAGAGAAAGACCTACCTCCCCTTTCTCTTGAGCATCTAGTTCTTTTTAAATATTCAAAGAGGAGAAGGAAAGATCTATTTTCTTGTTATTTCTCTAGTTTCTCATATCTCTAAATGTAGAGTGCAACCATTTCATCAAAAAGGTAAATAAGGGTCAGGGATTTAGCTCAGTGGCCTAAGTGCCTGCCTGGCAAGAGCGAGGTTGTGAGTTCGATCTCCGGTACAAAAATGAATGAATGAATGCATGAATAAATAAATAAATAAATAAATAACAATCTTTTTCAGTGCTGGCGCTGAACCTGGGACCCCATGCATGCTGCTGGCCAAGTGCTCTACTCACAAGCTACACCGCAGTCCCAGTTTAAAAATATGTCTACAGTGTTATGGGTCAGGTTAGCAAAGAACAAAAGAAAACATTACAAGGATTTCTATCACCCTCTATGTTTTTGTTTTTGAAAGACATGTCCCATAGTTTTATCATTTTCACACTTTTATATTTCACAATACTCTAAAATCCACACTGAAATCATTCAGCCTGCAGTGGGGACCCGTGTCTGCCAGCCTATGTGAGACAGGATCACTCAGCTGCACCTGGAGGCCAGCAAGGCCCCTATCTCACACCCAGGAAGACACAGGGGGAGGAAGGCCAGGGAGGACTTTGAGAGCCTCCCCCTGGGGGACCCTTGGCCTGCACCATAGGGGAGGGCAGGGGAGACCCCACAGGCCACGCCCAGCTCATACCCATCTCCAGCGAGTGTCACCAACAGCTCAGGGAGCTCTGAGGCAAAAGGGTTCTGACCCATCCACAAGGCTTCCTGAAGTAATTTCATGCAGGCCATCCACTTTGATAATTTGCAGCCTCCTACATGGAGACCCAGTTTATTGGCCCAGGTGTAAACACAGCTTCTGGTACCACATGATGCAAAGTTGATGCGTGGGGGTGCAGGGCAGAGCAGGTTGGGGGCCTCCTCCCCCAGGGAGGCAGCGAACCTGCCTCTTGGGTGCCTTCCTGCCCCACTCAGCCAATAGCAAGGCAGAAACGGACCTCATATCTACAGCGGCATGCGAGGGACAGGCAGGTGATAGTGTGAGGCAGCTAATTTACAGGGTTATGAAAATTATGTGAAAGACTGGTGCTTTCGGAACATGATCTAAGACACTTGGAAGCACTCAGGCAGCCCAGAGTGACCCAGTTCTATTAATGGAAAATGAATTTAATTTATTTAAGGTTCACTCCTGTCCAGTTCAAGAAATAAAGTTCAGACAGCAAAAGAAATCAATTTATTTTGGCAGGAAGAGAAATTTCAGGTCTTGCTCCATACCACAACTCATCTCACCAGTCTCCTACAGTGAACTGGAAACAGAACCACCTTCACTGGGACATGAAACCACCACCTTCACTGGGACATGAAACCAGTGCATTCTGTCACCACCAGACAGGTGAGCTTCCTGGAACCTGACATTCGAGCTCTGGACAATCAAGAAGCAGTGTCCCAAGCTCAAGGACTGCCAAGGTTTGAGCCTGAGGCCCTCTTCCCCTCTGGTCCCTGGCTGCATCTCAGGGTCACTTGAAGTATCACATTTGGAACCAAAGAGCAAAGTGGGGGTGCTCAGGTGGCCCTGGGAATAAGTACCTGCTGTCTGGAATCTCCCTGACTCAGAGTCCCCTGCTGACTCAGAGTCCTCTGATCCAAATCAGGGCATCCCATCAATATCCGGGTGTCACATCACTGAACTCTTAAAGTAGCAACAAAAACAGCACCACTGCACCTCAAATAGCATTTTCATTCCAAATGATATTTACACTTTTGAATTCACATTGTCTCTGAGGCATGTGGATGTTAGGGACACCATGCCGGATCTGGAAACTGAGGCCCTCAGCGGGTTCTTCCTCCAAGTCACAAACTTTCTCTATGACAGCCGCACTCACCTGGGCACTGCTTCTCCCAGACCAACTGATTCTACTCAAGAAGCTTGCTTTGCCTACCTCAGCTCCAGCACTGGCCTTTGGGATGGCAGAGAGCCCAGGAAAATGCCATAGCCTGATGCCAGTGGGACCAGAGACCTGGAGAAGCCTGGTCTCCCAGCCTCAGCACCCAGCTATATGAGCAGGTTATGTGTGTTTGTGTGTAGAGATGCACATCAATTGTATGTGGGTGTGTGCAAGTCACAAAGCTTTACTGAAAGCACTGAACTGTCCCACACAGCACATCTCAGGCATGGCTGTAGGAAGGAAACTCAGGAGTGTCTGAAACATTTCTAATGAGCTCTCAAAGCTACTGGTGATCTCCTTCCACAAACATGAAACACTACATGCACAAAGCTGTTTACTGTGGTATTATTTCTAACAGCAAAATCCTAGAAATGAGGCAAATTCCCATTACAGAATGCTGGTTAATGAACAACAGTGTACCTGCATAGTGGAGTACTATTCAGCCAACAAGAATGAAAGTCTCCATGCCCAGAAAAGAAATGAATTCTAAAATATGGGCTCAGTGAAACAGCATTATGTATAAGGTTATGACCAGTAAGGTTCCTTTATGGAAAAGGAAATCTACACATTTGGTTTGCTTTTTACAAAGAGCCCTAGCAAGTATGTTGTGGCAAAATAATAATGTTTGCTCTGGAGGGCAAGGTGCGGTAGCACAGAAGAAATCAGGGTGAGAGTGAGGTTTCTCTGGGGATATATTTCATTGGACTTTCGAACTGAATGTCTTTCACATTTAAAAACATAAATGTAAGCAGAAAGGGTTTTAAAACCACTCTTAGTAGCTGGTGGAGTAGTTAGTGTAAAGAGCATGCTGGGGGTTCAACTTCCAGTTCCCATGAATAAGTGAGTGGTAAAGTCCACCTTAGGAGATGGAAAGTGTGTGCGAAAGGCACTCACGGCAGGGCCACACCAAGGCCAGGCAAAGGGTCATTCTTGTCCCGCTCGTCCTCTTGCCTCCCATAACTTTCTTTCTTTCTGGTACTTTTTCCAGGAAATCTGGTAACTCACTTGTGTGTACTTATTGGGTACTCACACTTAGAGTTACCTGCTAATGACCTTTTATTGCTTCTCACTAAGCCACTCATGCAACAGGTATTTTGAAAAATATAACCTGTTATAAATATCGTCTGTTCCTCTATAAAACCCTCTTTAAAAAATGGATGACTACATTTCCTGAAACAGAAAACACCTCTAAAATTGGGCCATCCTTCATTAAAACAGTTCCATTTTGCTGCTACTGAAATGAATGTCAGCTTTTGAAATGTTAATATTCAGGAAAACATCCTGTCTAGTAGCTGAAGGCTCACCACAATGCTCAGCTGAGAAGTGCCAGGGTTTTAATGACACGCACATCCAACATTGCATGGAGGTGGATCTGTGGCTTTATTCCACTTGACAGCCAGATAATAGAAAGAACCAGAGGTCATAATGTCTCATTAACTGAAAAATACTGAATGCAGGTCCAGAAATGCTGATCATTTTTGTTATTGAGCCTTTCCTTAAGTAAATATCAGGCATCAAAAACCACCTGTACACCATTCCAAGGGAACATGGGCTACGGTTAGACTGCAGAAGATGTTCCACAGCACAGTAAATGCAGAGGAAAGATCTCCGGCTTGAGTACCAGTCCCACAAGTCCACACTGATGGAGGAAGGTAGGGTTTGCCTAGCAGTCCCTGCCCAAAGCTGACTGAATCCAGGTGCTGAATCTGTAGTCCACAGTGGGCTTGTGAAGGGCTGGGAGGGGTTTTCCAGAGTACCCACAAACTCTTCTGGGCTTGAGGCAGCCCCACCTACCCACAAGCAAGTGGGAAGCTGGGGAGCAGCAGAAAAACCAGGGCACCCTGCTCCCCCGAAGATTGCGCCAGATTGAGAGGCAGAGAAGGCCCCCGAGGAAAGATGAACCACATACCTGGCAGCTGAGTGCAGGATGCCCTGCTGCTTCCCTGCCATGTGGCCAGTGCATCTGTGTCTCAGCTTCCTAGTTCTGAAATAGCATTGACTCTTCCCTTAATTTTGGATAATCACATATACCTAAAGAGTTTATCAAAACCCCGTGTGAGACCATGCTGCATTTGCTGACCCTCATGGCGTCTCACCTGTGTCCCTAGGTATATGCCTCGAATGAAGCTTTCATAATTCTCTAGCGTGACAACTTCCCAGGCTCATTTTATTGTGACCACCTATCATCTAAGCAGAAGCAATGCTTCCAAACTAAAAACATAATCTCTTAACATTTGTGTGCTGTTTAGATTTCCAAAATATCCTTAAAAACAAGCCCCTCTCCAAAAAATGTTTAAACTGAATATAAACTAAGAAGAAAAAAGGCAATTTCAGAAGCTCAGGCCTTTACACTGAGCTACATCTCCAGTCATTCACTCATTTACTCACTTATTTTTATTTATTTATTTATTTATTTATTTATTGAGACAGGGTCTCACTGTGTAATCCAGGCTGGCCTCAAACTCTTGGGATTCCCAAGTGCTGGGATTATAGGCATACACCACCATAACTTGCTATTTCTTTTTATTTTATTTTATTTTATTTTATTTTATTTTATTTTATTTTATTTTATTTTATTTTTATTTTTATTTTAGACAGGGTCTAAGTTCCCCCAGGCTGGGCTCACACTTGTGATCCTCTTGCTTCAACCTCTCAAAGAGTGCTGGATTCACAGATGAGCACTAACCATGCCTGGCCAGGTCTATCAATTTCAAGACAGTACCATGATGTCCTAATGAGAGACCATCTGCTGAAACAGAACACATTTGTTGGGAGAAGACAGCTGCTTTCTCTTACTGATGGGGTATCCTTAGTGGTCAGGACACTGTACTAGGTCCTGGAAATATGACAGGCTCTCAGCGAATCCACAGTGTGATATTTGTCACATGTATGCTAGGGTATAAAGCTACAGTGTCCACCAGAAGCCTCACGTGTTCAGAAGCGGGACTTTTGAAGGAGACTGGATGGTGGAGTGCTGTATCATCAGAGATTTTATCCACTAAAGAGTTCAGAGCCAAATATGCTCTCAGGAGGTAAAGTCTGGTCAGAAGCAGCAGTCACTTCTTCTCAGGCACCACACTTAACTCTCTGCTTCCTTACCACCATGATGTGAGCAGCTCTCCTCTGCCAGACCCTTCCACCCTGCTGCTTCTCCCTCGGAACCAGCCGACCATGAACAGAAAATTCGTGAGCCAAAATAACTTCTCAGCTAAACTGAGGGTGTTGGGTATTGTGGTCCAACCATGAGAAAGTAACTGAGATAGAAACTAACTACAACAGAGACAATAAAAAGCACAGCCATGTATCTCTTAAAGAGATCAAAAGAGAATCAACACACAATGCATAAACTAACAAAATATCTCACATCCTGAGGAACATTACTGTCAGAGCAACCCAAGTGAGAGACTCTGGCTTCCCTGGAAAGTCCATAATCTGTCTGTATACAGGAAGAATGCTATTGTCTATTAGGCAAGGACTAGGATACCTAAAGATATCCATAAGCTATCCTAAAAACAGTTATTCAAATTTAGCCAGGATCCAAATACATAAGCCCACAATAATAAATCTAATCTCCAGTAGCCATCCTCGTCACGACATAATCATGAACTCCATCTGTGTGTGCAGGATATCCAGGATACAGGACACCACTGAATTACAGAACATCGTGACCTCTTTACTTCTGAGTTACAGAACAGCTGTACCATAGAGAGACATAGCTGAATGTGACAGAGCTGAAACTTGTGACATTGCGACAAGGAACAAAAACATGGTCTGGAGAATTAAATCAACATGAGTTTTTTCTGAGTTTCACCTCTTCTCCTTTAGCTACTGTAGGAAATGAGGTGAGATCTTCAGATGAACAGTAAACAAGCAATGATGGAGTGGCTCCCTAGCGACAGAAGGAGCCCTCATTAACAGAACTAGTCATCTTCACACAGTAAAAGAAGTCTTTGTTTTTTTCTTTTTGTGTTTGGTACTGATGACTGAAATAAGGGAGCACTGAGCAACATCCCCAGACTTTTTACTTTTTCTTTTTCCTATTTTTTGAGACAGGGTCTTGCTATATATTTCAGGTTAGCTTTTGAACTCATTATGTAGCCCAGGTTGGTCTCTGCCTCATACTGAGCCTCTGTCTCAGCATCCCAAGTGCTGGGATTACTGATGTGTACTACTGTGCCCAGCTATTTTATTTTATTTTGAGCAGAGTCTTACTAAATTGCCCAGACTGGGATCACACTTATAATCTTCCTGCCTCTCCCTTTTGAGCACCTGGTATTACACAGGACCTGGCTAAAAGGGTTTTTATTCTACTTATCAGTTCAATAGTTCAGCCAATATCTGTCCCAGGTCTGTAAGCCCATGATTTGCTCCCAAATGGTGGGAAGCCCCAGGGAGATGCGCCCAGGACTGCCTCCATCGGGGAAAGGCTGCCATGTGTCACATGCTGCTTTCACAGTCACCAGATGCTGAGCTTGACATGCAGGCCTCATACCCAGGCGGCTCTTTCTCCCTTCTGGCCCAATTAGAGTGACACGTTCCTTTCCAAACAGTCTGTGAACAAAGAGGTCTCTTAATAACTCAGGTCAGATGCTTAGGACCAGTGACCAGAGAAAGGGCAGAGAGAGGCCTGTTTAAGCCAGAGCAGAGTAGACGTGGGGATAGGATAACAGGCTATTATTTCAAAATTCACAGACAGGAGTGATCACACGTTAAGTTCCTGAATTGAAACTTTCATCAATTCCCGAGGTGCTAATTGTTTAATCCCTGGCTCATGGTCATTCTGTTTTTCAGGGCCATCTTTTTCATTTTTTAGAGCTAAAAGCATACGGCTTCTCACAAGCATAATTTATTAATGAGAAGAAAGCAGAGGAACTCTTAAGACCCTCCACCACCATTAAAAAACAAAAACAAACAAACAAACATCAGCAACTCACACTCTACCAGCATTGCTCAGAAACACAGCGCTGCCCTCCCATCTCCTGACAGCAGGAACAGGGACCCTGTCACACTGAGCAGCTCAGCCGCCCAGCCTGGGAAAATCACTCCAAGCAGAGTCTCTGCCTGGTTCGGTTTTTAACCACAGAAATGTCTGGGAGCAGCGAAGGCTCCTGACCGAAGGCGGTAAAAATCTCCATCTGCTGCAACTAAAAATCAGCCAACAACCAAAACTAAAAGGCAGGCAACTAGAGAAAATCTCCCAACATAATGAGCTTAAATAATACACAGTTTATACAGTTCATTAAGAGAAAGACAGCCGGGCAGGCGCGGCTCTGCGGCGCACAGCAGGGTCTTACCTTCCGTGACAGCCTCGTGAAAATGAAACGGAAAGAGCAAAAAGAAAAGCGAGGAAAAAGACAGTGGTAAATGGGAGACTTTTTCAAAGAAACATAAAAGGCCAATGTACTTATTTTAAGAAACAGTATTCATTAATAATCAAATAAATGTAAATTATGCTATGGTTTTAGTCTATCTAAAAGGTAATAACAATAAACAACCCGGATATTCTTTGTTGATGAGGGAAAAAGACATGCAACATAATGCTATTGTGAAAACTAATTTCTTAAGAGAATAATTTTTCGATACATGTCAAAAGTCGTTGAATATATATAGCCTGAGTAACGTTATTACACTTAATCATGGAAATATAACTATTGTGAATAAGTGTTATTTTAAAGAAACTGGAAAAAGTCAAAATTTCAAAAGAACTTTGAAATTTGCAATTTTAAATATAAAATTTCAAATTAATTTTCAATACAATTTTATGTAGCAAAATTAATACTGGCTAATGTCTTTTAGTGGGCATTTACTTTCAAACTATAGAGAAACATTTATATGGGAAAATTTTACTAATAAAAGAGTATATCTAGAATTGTGTGTTCTGTTATACATCATAAAAGAGAAAAAATATGTAATGATATGTGTACCAGGCTCAGGTTTAAAACCGTGACAGAGCACTTGCTTAGCACGCATGAGGCCCTGGGTTTGATTCTCAGAAGAGAGAGTGAGTGAGAGAGAGAGGTGTTAGAGAAGGAGGGAGCTCAGGAGAAGAAAGGAGAGAAGGAATCTGAATGAGTCAAGATACTGACAATAGATTATCTTTTAGGTGGTACAAAAGATTTTTTATATCTATTTTGGTAGTCTCCAAGTTTTTGTATTCATATCATTTCCTTTGTAAATCTCAACTAAATTTCTCTTTAAGAAAAGCAAAGCACTTAGCACCCAATAAAAAGTAGAAAGTGGCTATAAAAATATTTAAGATATGTAAATATAATTGGTTAATGAAAAATACATTATAGGGCTGGGGATTTAGCTCAGTGGCTTAAGCGCCTGCCTGGCAAGCGTGAGGTCATGAGTTCAATTCCTGGTACCAAAAAAAAAAAAAAAAGAAAAAAGAAAAATACATTATTCAGCTAGGAATTGAGTAAACATGAAGAGTTGAGTAAAATTTATGAAAAATGCAAGAGTAGAATATGTTTGCTGAAATTAGCATTCACACAGTCAGCAATTAAAGCTGTATTTCTATAAATGTAAGAGCACAGCCCAAGTGTATAGGGTTATTTTTGGATGATGTGATTTCTTTAGGGTTATCTTAAAACATATCCTTCAATTTAGGCCAGAGAAAAGAGGTACATAAAATGCAAAGGATGAGATCCACTGAAAAACCCAATATACACTGGGACAATTAGCAATCCTACTCGGGCCCATAAGAGTTCTGAAAATCAGGCCATCTTTTAAAACATCATTATCAGGGCCAGGCATGGTGGTGCACACCTGTAATCCCAACACTCAGGAGGCTGAGGCGGAAGGATTGCTGTGAGTTCATTATCGGCCTGGGGATTTAGCTCAGCTGCACAGCACCTGCCCGGCAAGCACAAGGTCCTGAGTTTGATCATTGGTACAAAAAAGTAATATATCATATAAACGAGGATTCATAAAATAGGTGGCCCAAGTTCTAGTTCAGTTTACTGAGGTTTACCTAGTATATCATTACAGTCACCCTTTCTAAATGTATAGCTTGGTGAGCTTTAGGATAGCTACACTTCCGTCACCCAGCCTTTCTCTGTTCCTATGACGTCATCAAAGCAGGTACCTGCACCACAGGTCAAGTGGTTTCACAGGGCTACACTCTGATTTCTTCTTCTCCTCCATACAGGGCCTGGGACTTCATTCCCTAACCTGTGGCACCTTCTCCTCCTCTCTTGCCCCTGCTTTGAGTCCCTAGATAACTGAGGCTGACCAGATGACCAAAGTTGCAAAGCTGTCACCTTTTAGTAACCATCTTTGTTGAACTCACTTTTCAGTTACTAAAAATACTTAGAGGTGCAACTTCGGGGCACAGAAAATATGAAATGAATGGTCGTCAGCCAAAAAGGTTTATGTGACAAATTTTCCAAATGTCACAAAAAATCACTCATTCAAAAACTGATGACTGGCGACTTAATTAGAATGGTCTGAAAGCAGTGTTAACAGATGGAAATAGTGCCAGTGCTTTAGGCTAGCGACAAATGGATGTAATCAACCTTAATTATGGGCCTACTTGCAACAAAAACTTTGAATAGAAACCAAATCTTAAGATGCTTTCCCTAAGGGCCTTATCTGCAAAAACCACTTTTTAAATGTAATCCACAGTACCAAGAAATACAGTGCATTTGGTCAACTCCCTCTTTGCTGGTACTAAATACCCAATGACAATAACTTAAAGGAGAAGACTAGTTTGGCTCATGGTCATTCCATGGTCAACTGGCTCCAAGGCAGAAACAGCATTGGAAAAGCTGGCAAGGAAAGTTTTTCATCTCATGGTGGAAACAGAGCAAAACATCCCCAGAGAGGAAGCCAGACATAGACCCTGAGGTCACACCTCCATGCCACACCCAGACACACTCAAAAGTGTGATCCACTAATATTCTACAACTAAAATGCATACTCCTCTCCAATTAGGCCTCAATCTTTGCCAGTAAATTCAAAGCTTAATCATCAGACTAGGAACAAATGTCAATTTTCCCCCTCCTGTGAACAGAAATACCTAGAAAGATTAAGAAGTGCTACAGATCCAAGTGCAAAATGCCAAAAGAAAAAGAAATGGGTAAGGGGTTAGGACTTCCTAATAGGTTGTGCATTACCCACTCCATTTGACTTATATTTTAGAAGGAAAGTTACCAGATTCTCTGCTGATGTACAAAGTCATGAAAGTCCACATTCTCACAGGAATACATGGAAAAAGTTGAGATTTGACTGGATCAGGCCCTCGAGCTGAATAAATGATGGTGTTATCCACGTTTTAAAGACTGTGAGCCAGTGGCGATACACATTTGTAATCCCAGCCCTCTGAGAGGTTAAGGCAGGGAGAATGCAATTTCAAGACCAGCATGAACAACTTAGTGATTCAGAGAAACACCACCTCAAAAGGGGGGGGTGCAAAGGCTTTGGGTCCCACCCCAGTACTGAATGGAACTATAGGACCTACTAGAATGAATATGTTGCATTGCCCCAGCTTGCTCAGGTCCTCAAATGCTACAAGCTTTGAGTTCTTCATTTACAGCAGTGATGGCAAACCTATGGCACACATATCATAGCAGGCTGTTTGTATTGTTGAAAGGTCTAAAATGTTTGTCACCATTGCTTTATAGAATGGAGAAAGGCATTCCCATCTTGCCTTGGGGTTTAAATGAAATAACGTATGCAAAGTGCCTGGCACAGGCCAGCTGGCACCTGTATCTCCTGATGTACAGTCAGTTACATTGTGCTGTGCAAATTGATTCTGAGAACCACGGTCATGTAAAACTCAACCAAAGATGCAGTTCAAATGTGCTCATGTCTCTATGGACTATGGGAACTGAGAACTGGAATTCAGCCATGATGGATTAGAACAAACCAGATGTTAAGAAAGAAATGCAGTAGTTACCACCACAGCCAAGAAGCCAGTAGTGTGGTAATTGGTCCAAGACAGAAAATGAGAAACGAAGTGGTCTAAGGCTGCCATCTCTATCTTGAACCTGATATCTTGCTACATTTTTCCTGAGAAGCTATGGGAAACACACAACATATATCAGTTATTATTCTTTACTCCTACTGAATTTCATACCCTCCCAATTCTGGTAATACAAATTTTCATGGAATCTGGAAATGTTTTCTAAATTATTTTCTTTAGCCTAGGAGACTTTCTGTTTGTTATCACAAACTGATTTAATTATAAATGTTAAAAAACTAAATTTTCATAGTCAAATTTGGAGGAAACACAGGGGCAATTCCATGTTGCCCCAACAGACTATATATTGGAATGTATGAGCCAGGCATGACAGTGCATGCTATAATCCCAGAAGTCTGGCAGGCTGAAGCAGGAAGATTTGCAAATTGGAGCCCTGCCTAGGCAACTTAGTGACTTAAAGCAAGATCTTTCCTCAAGAAAGGGAGAGGGGGAGAAGGGAAGTGGGAAGGCAGAGGGAAAGGGGAGGGAAGGAAAAGAAAGAAGAGAGAAGAAATGGAAATGTAGTTCAATGCAAAGGCCCTAGGTTCAATCCCCAGGACCAGAAAAAGAGAATGTGTAAATATCCCCCTTAGCTGGTGGTTACCTGTTAATGTTCCCAGTGGGTGCCTGAAACCATGGATAATATCAAACCTTGTATATACTATGTAACTACCTATGACCAACTGTCTTATACATACTTACCTTCAATAACTTTAATTTGTAAGTTAGGGAAGGAAGAAAATGACAACAATAACTAATAATACAACAATTGTATCTGTAACACCAGGCTTCAGGAAATCTCTTTCTTAGGGTTTGGATCTTAAATGTACCCTAGGGCCCAGTGTAGAGGGCTTGGTCCTAGCCTGAAACTAGAAGGGAATATTGGTGTTACAGGCAGCTGAGCTAGTTAGAAATATTATAGGCAGTCAGACAGGGCTAGGCTCTGGAGAAAACTAGCACAGAGTACCAAATGTCTTCTGACCTTGGAGGAGACATGCACCTCTTGCTGTGGGCCAGATCTCAAGACAGAAGGCAAACAAATGCAACTACACCCTAAGTATAATCCTTAAGGATTAGGTATGGATCACTTTGAGAAGCCAGGAGTCACCATCCCAACTCCCCACAGGAAGAGTCACTGATCCGTAAAAATGCTCACTTGTTATGTGACTTGCTTCCCTGATTTGTCCTTGATTTGGTCAATTTTATCTGAACAGTTAAACTTATTGGTTGATCATAGCTCTGTCCCACCTCATGCCCATCTTGCCTTGCAGAGTTCCCAGTTTTCTTTACCTTGGACCCACCTCACCTCATGGTTTTACTCTATAAAAATCCCTAGAAAAGACAGAAGCTCTCAGACAGAAGCTTTATCTCAATAAATATCTCTGCTCTTAACCTCCGTTGTTCCTAAAATTCATTCTTTGATTTTACAGAACACGAACTTGTACCAGACATATAGCAAGTTGGGAATTTTGTTCTCCTATATCATTGGGACTGAGCCTTCCTCCTTGCTTCCCACCCACCTTGGGTGAGCAGCGTGTCCATCACACCCCCACCATGATGTACTGCCTTGCCATGGACCCCAGTACAGGGGCCCAGTCCACTTTGGACTGAAACCTCCAAAGCCCTGAGCCGGAACAAACCTTTCCTTCTCACAGTTGCTTATCTCAGGAGGCATTTGGTCATGGCATCAGAATGCTGATTTGTGATTCCTAAAATTCCCAGGTGTGGGGAGTGCCTGCCTTATCCCAGCTCCATCTCTGACCTGCTCTGCTCATCTCTTAAGGCTGAGCTCAGATGTCCCCCATGGTGTGAGAACCAGAGGGCACACAGGGAGGGCCCTGAACACTGAGCCAAGAGTCTTACTGAAGACCCTGGGAGGTCAGCTGGAATCACAGAACCCACATTCTACCTCGGGACATTTCTCTGTTAGAAATTCCATGTGAACCAATGCAGTGGTGACAGCTATGAGGTCACTAGCCCTTGAGCAGAAAGGCATCTGTCAGACAAAGTAAGTTTTTGATCCAGTTTTCTGGAATATCAAAAATTACTGTAGGCAGAGAGGGACTGGGCTCTCAGTAAAACAGTGAAAGATGACACCAGAATTGTGGTCAGAGGTGCATTTGAAGAAGGCAAGAGATCAAAGTCATAATGGATACTTCACAATTGCATACTTATCTCAGGGATTAGAAATTTGAGATTATACTACAATTCCTACCACCCAGTCCATTATGTCCAGATATACATCAGACACCTAGGAAGATCACCAGAATACCTGGGCCCATCCTTTTCCCCCAAATATTCCCATTTTAGAAGTCAAAATAAGCCTAGGTTAATGATATCATCCATATGCCCTTGCTAAGTGCCCGCTTCTCTGCTGGAACAGTATTAGCTAAGCAGCTATACTTGTACTCTGATTGGTTGTTTATATTTGACCAAGGTTGTACTCACCCCATAATTTTGTGCCCACCTGGTGATTTTGCCCTATAACACATTCTAGGAGAAATGACTTCAATGGCAACCCACTCAGGACCCTGTCTCTCAGAAGCTATTCCTACCACCAAATAACCCTTTGCTACCTTAACCTCCTTTGTACTTTGGAATTCATTCTTCAATTTCAGGGAAGACAAACTTGGCACATCTGACATCAGGTTGGGAGTTATACTTTTCCTCTATCTGGATGACACCTCATCACTATCATAGAGAGCTAAATTGGGTAGAAATATAGTAGGCAGTCAGATAGGGATGGGCCCTCCAGGGAGTCAGAGCACAAGATGAAAAGACACCAGGACTGTGGCTAGAGTAGCAGCTGAAAACTAAAATCGAAAAGGCTAGATTTACATGCTTCCCTAAGGGATGAACAGAAGTTTGAGATTATTGGTATCATCCTTTTGAGATTTCCCATTATCTCATTCGGGGATAGGTCATCCTCTCCACCAAGACTAAGGCTACTAAAACTAGACTAAAGACAAGGCTAAGACTACAGATTATCAATCAGCGTTAATGACGTCATCCAAAAGCCTTTGCCACCACTGGATCAATATTACCTAAGTGACTATACTTGCAATTTTATTGGTTAATCATAATTTTGACCCACATTATACCTGACTCATGATTTTGCTCTATAGAACTTCCTTTGAGAAGTGGGCTTGTTGGCAACTCATTTGGGACCCTCCTGTCTATCAGGAGCTAATCTTATCCCCAATCCCCTTTTCTAATAAATTTTTTTTTTTACTGTTAACCTCCATTATTCCTAGACTTCAGGGAACATAAGCTCAGCATTTCTGACACATAGCATTTTGCCCATCTCACCACCACACTCTTCTCTGAGAATTGAAGTTCAAACTTTGGACCAGCCTCTAAAAAAAGCGTCATCTCCATATGTGTGTGGCTCAGTGTCACAGGGGAATCAGGGAAGACAGAAGTGAGAGTATGAGCCAAGGCTCCTGAGCTTGCAGCACTGACTTTGTCACATGCATGTGATAACAAAACCAGGACACTTGCCTTGCACTGCAGATCCTGCTAATATCCTCATTTGTTAGATGAGTGGCTGTCTCACTGAAGCCGTGTTAAAGATTCACTGAGCCAGTGTATATAAAAGCACAAAATCTGGCCCTTTCCTACACCACTGAGAAATGATCATCTCCCGCAGTCCCACCTTTCTCTCCCATTTCAACTACTCCAAACCACTGAAATGAACATCCAGCTCTCAAGACAGCCATCACAGTGCACTCTCCCCAGCCTGCTCCTAAGTCCAGCAGTTGATCGGATGCTACTCCACGTAGAGCATAGGCCACCAAGAGCCTGGGGTGCCAGCTCTACCTACTCCCATGTCCACAAAGCAGCTTTGCATGCAGACTCCAGTGCACTCCCTACCTGGTCCAGCACAGCAGCCACTTCTGCCCCAAGGCTATAAGCCTCTTCCGGGTGGCCATTGTAGAACTTGTATTGCTTAGTTACCTCAAGACCAGGGCCCTGGCCCACCTTCCTATTGCAAAGTCTATTTTGCTGAGACAGACAAAGAAACCATCCTGGCACCCCCCCCAACCCCATCACCACCAAGGGCTCAACTCTGAACCCCGCTCATCAGATAGAGCTCTATTCTTATCCTGTTACATTTTTGTACCTGACTGCACCTCCCCATCCTCTCTTTCCTTACCAACCACATCACATGCTGTTATCTCACTCAACGTACTCTGCAAGGCACCATTTCTCATGGAGTCCTCACCCCCCCATGCATACCTTGCTGCACCCCTCATCCCCCTTTCCATGCAAGTTGTTTCACAGCCCCTTGTTACCTGACTTCCCTGTGCTGGCTGTACTGCTAAGGTCAACCAGATGTTAAAAGTTGTAAACCTGTCATTTTTAAGTAACTGTTTTTGTGCCCATGTTTAACTTATTCTTTCTCACCACAACATCTATTAAAAACCTCTGCAACTATCTCCCATTCTCAGGGTTTCAAGACATGAGCTTCTCTGAGCCAGGCTAGTCAAATAAAAGATCTGGCTTTGTCTACCTCGTCAAGTGTACTCTTGGTTCCCTGCACCATCTGAAGTATGCTGGTATCTCATTTTCCATAATATTGAGACCAACAAGAAAGAGGGAAGGTCCTTGACTCAAGGACCATGTTCTTTCCAACATGGCCAATACATTTATGAGGTAGTATTATAAACAGCTAAATTAATTGTAAATATTATAGGCAGATAAATGCTTTCTTTCCTCAATAAATTCTTCCTACCCTTAACTTTCATTGTTCCTAGAATTTATTCCTCAAATGTGAAGAACACAAACTCGGCATTTTGAACATCTAGCAGGTTGGGAATTATACTTCCCTTATATTATTTGGAGGTCCATGTATCATCCCTATTTCATACAGCTTATATCAGTAGGATACAAAAAATGAAAATGAGATAGAAAGGAGACAATAAAATCAAAATTTAAAAATTTGTACTTTTAAGAAAAACCAGCTGACACACACCTTTGGCGGGCAGAACTCTGACAGCAAGGACAACAGGGCAGGATACACAGGTGCACACACACCTCTGCAGAGTATAGTAATCAGTGCGACCAGTGACATGTATTTGAAGAAGCAGGGAGGAGCCAGTCCCAGTTCCCAGATCTAGAAGCCAAGATCAGCTCCATACCCAACACATTTCTGGGATCGAACATAGACATTGTCACAGAACTATAAACACCAGAGGTATTTTACTACTTTCATTCTCCTTGTTTGTTTGATTGGATATAGCTTTCCTGTCTGGTTTGATGTTATCTTGTTAGGTTTTGTATTTTGTTGTTATTGTTGTTTGGGGGCTTCCCCTCACCTTTCTCAGTTCTTTTTAATTTTTCTTTCTTTTTTTCTTCTCTGTTTCATTCTTCTTCCCTTTCTTCCTTTTTATTTTTCACTGTTTAGGTTTCTAATGTTTCTTTTTTGTTTTTTTTTTAATCAATCCTCCTTCTCTCTTTCCTCAAATACTTCTTGAACTTAAACTTTCAAGAGAGCAAACTTTGTCACTTCCCTTTCTGATTACTTCTTTGCATTTTATTTCATTCTTTGCTTCCTGTATCCTCCAGTTTCTCAAAAATTAGATGACCATTCTTTTACCTCCAGCCATGACTCTACTATATTTGACCTCATTTATCACTTTATCCTGTCCCCTACCCATCTTAACCCCCCCACACACAAAAGGGTAAAATCACTCCACTAAGGGGAAAATCACTGAATACAAGTGCATGCTATATGTTTGATTTTGTTTCATATCTTTAGAGTTTGCTCCTGTGGTTGCAAGTAGCAGGTTAATGGTTACCATAGTTTGTTAGAAGTTAAGCTGTACTTGCAACTATGTTATTGTTAACTGTACTACTTTAGCCAGGATGTCATACATGTTATAATCAGTTTTCTCCCAACACTGTGTATGTGTATGATACACTGTATGATAACACTGTGATTATATGGGATCATAATCATCACCATAGCCCAGTACCAAAGGATTGGATGCAGAGCCAAACAGTGACTTGGCATCCTTTACAAATTGGGAAGGTAAGTTCTTGGGATAGCTGTAAAAAACCACCTATATAACCACCCAAGAATAGCTATCTCCCAGGAAGGCCTCAACACTAGTGATAAAGCTATCATAAGAAATCAGCAAGCATCAACATAGAAAACAAAATAAAAGAAAAAAGAAAACATAGAAAATGACAAGACACAGAAGTAAAATGCAAGCCCAGACACCCCGCCCACCTAGGACAAGCCCAAAACTCAATGAAATAGACAACACTGCAAGTCAAACACTGGAAGTTTCTGAAATGATAGCAACAGAAGTGAAAAAACAAATGAAAAAGGGCATAGAGAAAATAATCTCTCAGGTATAAAAATAAATGATGCTTAAAATCAGTGATATTAGGGAAGACACAGATAAAAGAATAGGTGAGCTTAGAAAAATGATGGAAACAAAAAATGCCCAACAAAGGAAACAAACGAAATCTATGAAACAGATCCAAACAGAAATTCAAGAGACTAAAGTCTTCACTAAAAGTATATGCAATAGACTGAATAAGGGAGAGGATAGCATTTCAGACCTTGATGAACAAAATGTATCTAGTGATCATGAAAAGAAAGATAACTTAAAAAATCACAAAAGGTCATGAAAAATCAATCCAACAGCTACCAGATGAAGCAAAGAAGAATAACTTAAGATCAACTGTGGTCAATGAGAAAGCTGGAAACAGCACAAATGTCATAAAAAAGTCTTCACAGAAATAATGGCAGAAAACTTCCAAGTGTGGATAAAGACTACAACATACAAACAAATGAAGCATATGGAACTCCAAACTGCCAAAACCAAAATAAAATTACACCAAGACATTAAATAATCAGGATTCTGGAAATTCTGCACAAGAACAGAATATTAAAAGCTGTTAGAGATCACCTATAAAGAAAAGCCCATCAGAATCATGGCAGGCTTCTCAACACAAACCCTTAAGTCAAGAAGAGCTTGAAGTGACATATTTCAAGTCCTGAAAAAAACAACTTCCAACTCAGATTGATGTTCCCTGCAAACTATCTAATGGATAAATAAGATACTTCCATGACAAAGAGCATATAAAGTAATTCATGAACACCAAACCAACCTTACAAAGAACACTGAAAGATATTCTAGACAGAGATAAATGTGACAATTCCAAGAACAATAACGAAAGAAACCACTAGGCAGGACAAACAATAAACAGAGGGGAAAAGCAGGGAATCAACAGCAGGAAAATAGTATGACAAAAGATAAGCTAATATGTATCAGTTATAACCATCACTGTAAATAGCCTTAACTCACAAATCAAAACAAACAGACTCAGAATGAATCAAGAATCATGATCCAACAATGTGCTGTACACAAGAAACATATTCAATGCAATAAGAAAGTCACAGACTGAAAACAAAGGATGGAAAACAATCTTCCATACAATGCAAACTCAGAAAAAAGCAAGGGTAGCTATTCTATTTGCAGACAATGTAAGCTTCAAACCAAGAATGATCAAAAGAGATAAAGCAAGTCACTACATACTTGTTAGGGGCAAACTTCAAGGAGGAGAGTTAACAATCATAAATATATATGCACCAAATATGGGAGCACCCAGCTATGTAAGACAATTATTAATAGACATGAAAAATCAAATAAGCAATAACACAATTATAATGGGTGACCTTAAAACCCTACTGTCACAAAGAGATAGATTAACTAGACAAAAATATCAAATATCAGAACTGAATCAAATCTGTCAACAATGGACTTAGGAGATGTTTTCAGAGTATTCCACTCAAATCATCAGAATGCATATTCTTCTCAGCTGCATAAGGGATGCTCTCTAAAATAGACCATTTACTAGCCCACAGAACATGCTTAAGTAAATATAAAGGAACTGAAATTATCCCATGCATATTATTTGCATAACTAGAAATTAATGACAAAAGAAACTACAAACACTGAGTAAATACATGGAAATTAAATAACACCCTCCAAAACAACCAATGGAATTAAGATGAAATTAAGGAAGAAATTAAACTGTATCTATAACTAAACAAGAATACAGATGCAACATACCAGAACTTCTAGGACACAATATAGTCATAAGAGGGAAATTTATAGTGGTGAATTCTCACATCAAGAAAACAGAACAAGCACAAATAAACAACCTAAAGTTCTAGAAAAAGAAGATCAAGACAAGCCCAAAGCCCATAGAAGGGAGGAAATTATACAGATCAGAGCAGAATTAACATAATGGAGACTAAGAAAACAATACAAAGAATTAATAAATTGAAGGGTTAGTTCTTTGAAAGAAAAACCAAAATTGATAAACCCCTAGCCAACCTTATCAAAAAAGGAAAGAAAAGACTCAAATTCATGCACTAAAGAATGAAAAGTGTTAAGTCACTACAGATCTTGTGGAAATAAGGAAAACCATCAATACCTATTTTGAAAATCTTTACTCTCACAGGATGGAAAACATAGACGAAATGGACAGATTCCTAGATATGTATGAATTACCAAAGCTGAGTTGAGAAGATATAAAAATTCCGAATAACCCAACATCAGTGAATGAGACTGGTCCATGACAAATGCAATAACCCATCAGTTCAGATTGATAGGAACCCAGAAAAGAAGGGCTTACCTAAGAGTTCCACAGAGCTTCAGGTGTAACTGAAGTAAAAAACGCAGTCCCTCTTAAAGGGCTATCCTGCACCCCCAGCTCCCTCCTCCCACCTGCCCCCTCTCTCTTCCTCCCCCCTCCCCCTCCCCCTTGTCTCCTTCCCACAGGACTTCAGTGCATCCTCGCTGCCCTATTCCCATTAGACTCCTTACTGGACTGAGGCTGACCAGAGGGCCAAAGTTATAAACCTGTCATTTGTAAGTTACCATCTCTGCTTGAGGTTCCCTCTCCCACACAATCTCTATAAAAACCTTTGTAACACAGGGCTCAGAAGTTATGTAGTACAACCTTCCCTGAGCCAGGCTAGCCAAATAAATGTTTTTTCTGTCTCTCCAGAAGTGTGCTTGGTTCCTTATGCCATCTGAAAAAGCCTGGTACCCTGTTTTCTATAATATAACAGCAAAAAGCTAGAAACTTCTCAACTGTCCCTCAAGAGGGAGTGGATTAAAATGAGTTAGGACTCATTCTGTAACTCCAAGGGGAAGGTAATGAGTTCTGTATCTCCAAGCAACATCTCTCTGGGAAAAAAAAAGAAACAAAATGCACATCTCTCTGGGAAAAGAAAAGAAACAAAATGCATACAGTCCCACCTGTGTACTCTTACTACAGTACAGTATTGCAGTATAGAAATTAAAAAATCAGAGTGAAACTTAGCAGCAGCAGCTCTGCAGTGAAGGGCTAGGGTTGAGGGCACTCTGGGGAGGGAGTAGGGGCCCCATATCTTGTTCACTGCTGTTTTTAAAACCCTATACATAGGTACATTTTGTTTAAAAAGTAAAACCATCAAATCAATTATCCATGAGAAAACAAAGATCAACATAGATGGACTTCTCAGATAGCATAGAATTCATTTCAACTGGCATTCACCCCTTAAAACTGAGCTTTGTACAAATCTGTTTTCTCCTTATTCCTCTCTCTGTTCATCCTTAAAACAAAACTAATGGGCTGTGAAACAACCAGCCAAATGCAAGGCTGAAAGGAAGAGAAACAAAGAGTGTGAATAATTCAACATCGGAGAATTGGCTCTGCCTGCCTGACAGCGGGACGCAGCCCAGACTCCCAGGAGTTCTAATGGCCTCTGACAGACAGTGCGTCTGGAGCTGGGATGGGGCCAGGAGCAGGTGCATGGGCTGGTGGCAATGACAGCCAGACAGGTTCATAAATGTTGCTGAGCCAGCCACACAGGCAGTAACTAGAATAGGTGGATAAGCATAAGGGGTGTGTGTATTTGTGTGTGGGGGGATACTGGGGACTAAACTTCACAGTGACCTGCTTCACCAGCTGTTTTGTATATTTTTTCATTTTGAGATAGGCTTCTCTAAGTCACTAAGTTGTCCAGGCTGGGCTGAACATGTGATTCTCCAGCCTCAGCCTCCCCAAGTGTTAGCATTACAAGCCATCAACACATACTTATTATACATGATGTATTCATGTTATACAATACACAGTCATGCATAAGACCCACAATTAAGAACACTAACAAATTAACAGATATATTCCCAAATGATTCTTGATTTAGAATTTAGTACTCATTTTCTCATAGAAATGATGGGATACATTTCTGGTTAGCCAATAAATCTGTTTTGCTTTAGTCATAAATTAACTTCCATTGGGATCTGTGTCTGTCCCCAATCTTAGCCCCATGCTAAGAACAGCAGCATCTCTAGGGAGGCCAGGCCATGCAGCCATCCCTGAGGATTAATCCTATTTGAGGTTCAGCCTGTTGTGTAATCCAGGATTTACAGGGTCGCACGTCCACCTCTGGAGACTGTAAATGCTGCTCCACCACCACTGCTGGACACTGAAGCTATTATAGGCAGCTAAGTTACACAGAAAGTAGTACACAGCCATGATAAGAGGGACCAGCTCTCAAGGAAGTTAGGACAAAAATAAAAACATCAGAATTGTGGCTAGAGGTGTGCACACCTCCCCAAGGAAAAAGCATTAACTTGTAATTATAATTAGCATCACCTTGTCAAGAAAGTCCAAATAGGCATCAGTTGCCCCGGTAGGTGACTACAGCATATGAACTCATCCCTTCCCAAATGCCTTTATTCTTCCCAGGAACCCTTGCGAGGTGACCCACTTCCCTACTGGGTCATTATTAGCTAAGCGGCTATACTCATAATCCTATAGGTTGATTATAGTTTGACCTATGTTGTACCCACATTGTGAGTTTGCTGCATAAATTATCCCTGTCAAAGGGCCTTGGTGCCAACCCATTTTCGGGACCCCTCTTGTCTCTCAGGAGCTATCTCTCAATAAATCTTTTCCTACTCTTAATCTGCATTGTTCTTTAGAATTCATTCTTCAATTCAGGGGATATAAACTCAACACACCTAACATCTAGCAGGCTGAGAGTTATATCTCTCCTGTACGAAAACCACTGCACTGATATCACTCCAAGGTACTGGCTCTGTATTCACTTCAGCCTAGCATGGGAATAGAAGATGTCATCGTTAAACACTTCTGCTTTGTTTTCATGTTTGACTCAGAAAGGGTATGGGAAAAAAGGGCCGACTGAAAACAGAGACAAACACATGACACTAGGCACAAAGTAGTAAAAACAGAATGAAAAAATAGAGAAGAATCGGGCTACAATAAAATATGAAACTGGTAGGCTGCAAATGATGCCATCAAGAAAATGAAGAGGGTTGGAGCACATCTCAGTTACAGAGCTCCTACTCACTGGCCTGAGGATCTGGGTCTAGTTTCCAGCATTACACACACATGCACACGCACGCACACACACACAAACATACACACAGACACACACACACACACACACACACACACACAAATACACAAAGATAATCCACAGCATAGGAAAAAAGATCTGATAATCATAAGAGACTTACTTAGTCTTACCACTGAAAAATAAAAATACAGCCCATTGAAATTGGGCCAGGACAAGATAGAAAACACTACCAACAACAAGTGTTGGAGAGGCTGTGGGGAAAAAGGAACTCTTCTGCACTGTTGGTGGGAGTGTAGACTGGTGCAACCACTGTGGAGGTCAGTCTGGAGATTCCTCAAAAAGCTGGGTATGGAAGTCCCATTTGACCCAGCTATTCCGCTTCTAGGCATATTTCCAGAAGAACTGAAA